>OY804593.1:4106070-4383537 GCA_963680895.1 Fragum sueziense | reverse complement strand
CACACTGAAAATGGCATGTTTCGTACTTTTTTTTTTGGGGGGGGGGGGGGGGGTACGTGAATATGACAGTTTAACCTTGCGGCTAGGTCCTCAAAAGATCCGAGGATACTACTTTTTCGGAGGGTCAAAAATGACTTAAAAGCCGATAAAGGCCATAAATGGAAGTCAGTCAATGATATCCCGTCGAGATTCACAGAGGTGTGTGATTCCTCTTAAACTTCTTCTTTCCTCCGTTCATTTCCATTGTACGTTGGATGCTTTACTCACATTTGGGTCAGAGCCTCGATCTGGAATCAAAAAGTGTTACTATTTTTAGTAACAAATTGGAAGTGTATTTGGGTGTATTCATTGACTTGCAAGTTGATTAGCATGCTTCTCAGACAAATAAACACGTGGTACAGTCGGATTTCTCGTGTTAAAAAAAAACAGTATGACGTCATGATGACGTAGCGTCTACTCAATCTGGCTTGAATAGTGACTTCAAAAACACCTGCGAACACCTGCTCAGTTATTTCGGTGACTGTTTCATAGTACGTTGATTGGATTATTACCGTTGAAATTTTGGATAATAGACCAACAAGGTATCATTTTTCTTCGTATCAAAATGAAATTATCGCTTTCCGACCAAAATCTAAATAACCTAGATCTATTATTTTGCTTTAACTGCAACTTTACACCAGAAAATCGGCATGATGTAGCATTCAAATTAATCATCGACATGATCGAGTGTCCATCGATGCAGTCGACGTTTCTGCGATGAAATCTCTTATTATTTATCGCCGAAAACTTAACGTGAAATAAAATAATCTTGTGGAGAGAGAAAGGGAGTTGATTCGTGAATAAAACGTTAATTGGAGAATCAAAGTCTTGATTTATCACGACTTTGTGTAATAACGAGCTTAAAAAGACCAAAGTTACACATTGGTTATCTTTGTGAGTTTTAAATATTACGTACATATTTCTGAACTGAAATGATATCAATTACGAGAAATATCCTCAAGAGGGGTGACAAAAGTGCAATTTCGGAAACTACGTGTACACAAAAGTAGTTAAAAAAATACTGTCACCGAAATCTTTTTGAATTTTGATCTGGGTTTCCAATACAAACCAATATCTATCATCAAGTTTGTGGCTACAATATCGCAGCTAACACAAAAGCAGTGTTCAATGACTCGCAAGGACGGATCGAGGATTGTTTTCGGAGGGGGGGGGGGGGCAGCCGTATCAACCTTTTACGAGATATTTTGAGATTGTCAACTTCCAATAGTTATTCAAATATAGCTAAGTGTAGTTGCATTGATGTATCCGAAAAAAAAATATCCAAACTTGATTTTCACAAATCAAGACTGATCTGTCAATGGTAGCAAAACCCTGAAATATGCGCACATTGAAAATTGCTGCCATGTCATACTAGAATCAACAATACTTATTTCAAAAATAAAAGAAAAAAAAACAAAAAAAACAGTGCATCATATTGAGTTATAGTTTGAAACTGAATGATAAATGATCTGGAAAACTTGCACTAAAAGATGGTAATATAGCATCATGAACGCCTTCCTGGTTTTTAGCTCCACTGGCCTACAGGCCAGCGGGCTATTGTCATGGCGGTGTGTCCGTCATGCGTCAGTCCGTTCGTCCGTCCGTCCGTAAACTTTTTCTTTAAAAATCTTCTTCTCAGAAACTACCAGATGGATTTCAATCAAACTTTACAAGAATGATCCTTGGGTGACCCTCTCTCAGATTCCTTCAAAGAATTTGGATTGAATCTGAATTACCCGAGTTATCTGCCCTTGAATGTCAAAAATAGCTGTTTTTGACTTTAATTTTACTCTAAAATCTACAAATACTGACCAATCAAGACAAAACTTTCACAGAATGATGGTGACTAAAAGATCTTGCCTTGGTATAATTTTCAGTTTGATCCGAATTTTACATCATGAGTTATGTGCCCTTGAAATGGACAAAATTGCCATTTTCGGCTCTATTTTGACTTTGATTTCACTCCAGAAACTACAAAAATTTACTAATGAAGACAAAACTTGTACAGAATGCTGGTGACCATAAGATCTTACCTTGGTATAATTTTCAGCTTGATCTTATTTCTATGTCCTGAGTTATGTGCCCTTGAAATTTACAAAATTGCCATTTTCGGCTCTATTTTGACATTGTTTTCACTCTAGCAACTGCACATATTTACCAATCAAAACAAAACCAGGACAGAATGTTGGTGTCTATAAGATCTTGCCTTGGTATAATTTTCAGCTTTATCTGAATTTTACATCATGAGTTATGTGCCCTTGAAATTGACAAAATTACCATTTACGGCTGTATACTGACTTTGTTTTCACTCTAGCAACTACAAATATTGACCAATCAAGACAAAACTTGTACAGAATGTTGATGGCCATAAGATCTTACCTTGGTATAATTTTCAGCTTGATCAGAATTTTTAAATCATGAGTTATGTGCCCTTGAAATTGACAAAATTACTTTTTTCGGCTCTATTTTGACATTGTTTTCACTCTAGCAACTACAAATATTGACCAATCAAGACAAAACTAGGACAGAATGTTGGTGTCTATAAGATATTGCCTTGGTCTTATTTTCAGCTTGATCTGAATTTTGAGTCATGAGTTATGTGCCCTTGAAATTGACAAAATTGCCATTTTCGGCTTTATTTTCACTTTTACAACCATTAGTATTAACTAATCAATACAGAAGGTCCACAGAATCTATTGACTATATGATCTTACTTGCTTGTAATTTTCAGCTTGGTCATGCATTTGCTTGTTTGCGCAGCCTGAACCTTTGAAATTGCATTCAACAAGACAAACAGTCAGGCCTGTGGAGCGCTTCCAGACCGCCAGGGCTGTCTAGTTTTTTAAAACGCTATTTCTCGAGAGCTCCCGGGGGCCTCCGCCCCCCTGGACCCCAGCTCTGAAGTTCAGTATTTTGAAATTTTCTAACTTTCACCCATGATGGTCTTCTTTAGGTAGATCTAATAATATTCACAGCTGTTTGAGGGTATTTCTAAAATCATTCATTGTTGTATGAACATTGAAAGAAGTTCTTCTATAAGATCTACCTGTTTACTGAATTTGAAAATTGTATTCTGACCATTTTTCATGAATTGTATTCTGACATTTTTAGCTCACCTGAGCACGAAGTGCTCAAGGTGAGCTATTGTGGTCGCTTTTTGTCCGTCGTCCGTCCGTCTGTCCGTCCATCTGTCCGTCCGTCCGTCTGTCCGTCCGTCCGTTCACAATTTCTTTCAACATCTTCTCCTCCTAAACCATTGGACCAATTTTGACCAAACTTGGCAGGAATGTTCCTTGTGTGATACTTTTCAAAACTTGTTCGTGAATTTTTGATTTGTCAAAAAATGTGGGCGTGGCAGGCAGAAAGGGGCTTATCAGACTAGAAATCATAAGAAAATTCTTTAAAAATCAACCATTGGGCCCAATTGAACCAAACTCGGCAGGAATATTCCTTGAGTCTTTCTTTTCAAAATTTGTTCACAAATTTTTATATTTGTCAAAAAATGTGGCCGTGGCAGGGAGAAAGGGGCTTATTAGACTTAGAGAAATCATTAGAAAATTCTTTAAAAATCAACCATTGGGCCAATTTGAACCATACTTTGCAGGAATGTGCCTTGAGTCATTCTTGTCAAAATTTGTTCACAATTTTTTTTCATTTGTCAAAAATTGTGGCCGTGGCAGGGAAAAAGGGGCTTATCAGACTTGGAGAAATCAGAAGAAAATTCTTTAAAAATCAACCATTGGGCCAATTTGAACCATACTTGGCAGGAATGTGCCTTAAGTCATTCTTTTCAAAATTTGTTCAAAAATTTTACATTTGAAAAAAAAACATGGCCGTGGCAGGGATAAAGGGGCTTATTAGACTTAGAGAAATCATAAGAAAATTCTTTAAAAATCAACCATTGGGCCAATTTGAACCAGACCTTGCAGGAATGTGCCTTGAGTCATTCTTTTCAAAATTTGACCACAAATCTTTTTATTTGTAAAAAATTGTGGCCTTGGCAGGGAGAAAGGGGCTTATCAGACTTGGAGAAATCATAAGAAAATTCTTTAAAAATCAACCAATGGGCCAATTTTAAGCAGACTTTGCAGGAATGTTCTTTGAGTCTCTCTTTTCAAAATTTGTTCACAGTTTTTTTCATTGGTCAAAAAGTTTGGGCATGGCAGGGAGAAAGGGGTTTATTAGACTTAGAGAAATCATAAGAAAATTCTTTAAAAATCAACCATTGTGCCCAATTGAAGCAGACTTTGCTGGAAGGTTCCTTGAGTGACCCTTCTCAAAATTTTTCGCGGATTTTTGATTCGTCAAAAAATGTGGGTGTGGCAGGGAGGAAGGGGCTTATCAGACTTAAAGAAATCATAAGAAAATTCTTTAAAAATCAACCATTGTGCCCAATTGAACCAGACTTTACTGGAATGTTCCTTGAGTTACTCTTTTCAAAATGTGTTCACAAATTTTTCCATTGGTCAAAAAATGTGGGCATGGCAGGGAGGAAGGGCTTATCAGACTTAGAGAAATCATAAGAAAATTCTTTAAAAATAAACCATTAGGCCAATTTTCTATTTCCCTTATCTGTTGCTCTCAGGCTGGCCCCATGTTTATCTTATGTAAACAAATAAGGGATTAGCTTTAGCTTATCAGATGGTAATCTTTCACTATATTCTATCAATCACAGACAAAATCTTGTTAATTGAGCCTATCATAAATGATCAATCTCTAACAGATCAGTATGCTTTGAAAATTAGCCCTATGTTGTATATTGCGAAATCATGAAATAATTGTTAAAATTAACTAACTCAACAATTGTGCTAATTCATACCCAACCTTACAGGATCGATTGGAACAAAATTATTTCTTAATTGTTTCCAAACAGAAAGTCCTTATAAGTTTCATGCCTTTGAATTTGACAAAATTGCCATTATCACTCTTGTCATCTTGATTCAGGTGAGCGATTTAGGACCATCATGGTCCTCTTGTCTTTGGATTAAAGTCAATTGCAGATCCACGCCCCCTCATGTAGCCTTTTTTCATACAGACATTCAATCACAAAATAGTGGAATTATCATCTAATCAAAGCCAAATGACCCCCCCCCCCCCCCAACCAGGAACTCTTGAAAATTTTGTTATCCTAGATTCATATGCTTATATCCTTGCACAGGAGTTTGAAATATACTAGTATTCTGGAGTGATCGATAATTATATTCTTCCTTGAATTTTGTCCTTACTCAGGAGTTTGAACCTCATCCTTATATAGGAGTTTGAAATATATTTCCTTACTTTCTTGAATTGTTGTTACACAGCAGTTTGAAATATTGTATTCCTTATGAATCTTAACTTGCATTTTTATTAATTTGTATACTTACACACAGGAATTAGATATAATTTGAACTGAACATTAGATTCTTAACTTGCATTTTTCTTGTTTAAATTAATCTGAATTTATTGGGTTCTAATCCTTAACCTTTTCCCAAACAATACCTGGTTTTGAGGTCCCTAATAGAAACGCATTGGGAAAACATTATTCTGGCATCAGCCTGTCTGTCCGTCCATGTACAAATCTTGTCTTGCGCATAGCTCAATTACTGATAAAGGTACATGTACAATTGTGACCCATCACACTAAAAGGGACCTTATCAGATGTGAGAAAAATATTGACCCTAGTCAGTCTGTGCAGTCCGCGCAGCCAGACTAGGGCCGACACTTTTCACTTTTATGTAATTTTCTAAATCTGGGGTGTTTACCCTATCTTACTCTGTATTCACTTTTCGCATACGGGATCTGGTTGACCTGCGCTGGGTCTGACAAGTTCGTCAAAATTTGGAGTTCGGATAAGGTCCCTTTTAGCGTGACGGGTCACAATTTTGAAAATTCAAAAGTGCATAGAATTTATTGTGGAGAGGTGCAATGCAGATGAACCATTACTCTGCTGCTCATAGACCTAATTTTTAAGAGACAAACTTCTCTTGTTATCTACAATTCAATATTAATTTCATTTCCTTCAATACTTTTTAAAGCCTTCTCTGATAGGGTCATAAAAAGCAAGTCTTGTTTAACTAATACATCTGTTGAAGCGACTTTCAGGCCCTTCAGGGCTTTGATTATGAATTGTGGAAATATTTTGGACCGATTTTTTCAGTTAATTTGATGATTTCAATCGGTCTCAGAGATCAAAATCCAGTCCAGACCGGTATTTTATCGGTTTTCCGGAGCCCTGGTTACGGTATACCATTTTTGAGGCAGAATATTTCCAAAATCCATTGCTAAAATTCACAAACAAAACTCTCTAAAGAATGTGATTTAAACTTTCTCAACTACCAACGCATTTTTAATAATTTGGCGTAGTCGTCGAGATATTAATGCTGAAAGTTGGTAATGCCTTAAGGAAAAAGACCGAAGCTTTCACCTCCACCGAATGAGTGCAGGTCGACTGACGACGTTTTTGATTGGCTGAAGGGATTGTGCCGACCGATTCAATCGAAAGTACACGCCCATAATTATGTATCGTGTAATGCTCTATTGCACACGACACTGGTACCCGATTATGATTATCGATTTTTCCGTCGCTTTGCTTATCAATTAGTTGTCGCGTCATATGTGTTTGGACTAACTATGGATGGCAATTAAAGGTAATAAACAGTTATACATGGTGCTAATTGTCGTGTCGCGTGCCGAGATAATTATATTGTCGGTAATGTTCGATAAAGCTGTAACTACCGCGAGTTGGGGCCATTTGATAATTTTTGGGGCCACTTAATTTTTATTGGCGCCAGGCATTTTCGCCAAATGAAAAATTCTTGTGCCACTTTTATTTTTCTGTCGCATTTGGCGACAATGGCGATGGGCAGCGCCAACCCTGCTAGTGTCGGCGTCAGCTTTGGCGTCAGCGTTAGCGTCGCGTCTTCAAAAACTTTAACCGGGTCTATATCTCGGGCACTATTACAGATACAGCCTTGATACTTCACACATGGATACTTCTTACCAAGACCTTTCATTTGGAATCATGACCTTTGACCTAGTGACCTTGACCTTGGAGTTTGACCTACTTTTCAAAAACTTTAACCTGGCCTATATCTCGGCCATTTTTAGCTCGACTTTTCGAAGAAAATGAGAGCTTATATTGTCACCCGGGTGTCGGCGTCGGCGTTGCAACAAAGGGTAAAGTTTTTTCAAACATCAATAACTTCCATACTATCAAAGGGATTCAACCCAAACTTGGAATATTTATTCACCATCACACCCTCTACCTTACTACATGGTTCGCACAGTCTTGAAAAGTTCTTAAATTTGAGCCTGTTTCTTGAAAAGTGCTTAAAAACAAGAAATAGTGCTTAAAAGTGCTTGATTTTGATCCCTCTCTTAAAAAGTCCTTAAAAAGTGATTGAATTTGTCAAAAACATGCTTAAAAATGAAAGAATGACTAGATTCATAGTAAAAAGTAGATGATTTAAACATCTACACTTGAGAATTATTTTGGTGAAAATTTGGAGAAACGATCTTGAACAAGCCTTCAAAAGAGACTGACACATTTTTTATTCCTCCTTCCCCTCCAACTTCTTTGCAAGAATTATGCCCCCTTGAAAGTAAGAAATTTGGCAGGGCAGTGTACTGCACTCTTTGTTGAAGACCATCATTAGTGACTAGTGTTCGAAGAAACATGCTTGAAAAATGGAATTCTGTGCTTAAAAGTGCTTAAAAAGTGCTTAAATTTTGGCATTGGCTGTCTGTATGAACCCTGTACTACCAGGGCCCATGACCCTAGCTCCACTATATTTGGAGTTATGTCCCCTTTATACTAAGCAATATAGAAAGTCGAGCGCGCTGTCTTCGGACAGCTCTTGTTACAGATACAGCCTTGATACTTCACACATGGATACTTCTCAGCAAGACCTTTCATTTGGGACAATGACCTTTGACCTTGTGACTTTGACCTTGGAGTTTGACCTACTTTTCAAAAACTTTAACCTGGTCTATATTTCATGCACTATTATAGATAGAGCCTTGATATTTCACATATGGATACTTCATGCCATGACCTTGACCTTGAGACCATGACCTTTGACCCAATGACCTTGACCTGTGACCTTGGACTCCTTTTTTTGTGACAAGCTCTTGTATAGGCGAGCTACGTTGTCCGCGGACAACTCTTGTTGCCTGAGTAATGCCCCCTTAAAACATAGTCTCTGGGGCTTATTGAAATTGCAGCCTTGTGGCGTATATTGTGACTATGGCACTCTTGTTGCAATATTTACAAGTTTTGAGACAAGGCAGTGTCGGGGGTATGAATGCTATATCCAAGAAAATCTTCACAATTGATACTTCAAACAAAGCCCATTAGACAATGTTAGATAGAAATGGTTTCATATTGTAGTTGATGACACAAGTCCACCAGATTAAGAATAAGGCTGCTTCAACAGAAAGTGTAGAACAACTGACCTCACCAAAAGATGAGAAAGCTGAGGCATTGAGAAAGAAGAGGGCAGCAGCTGCGGAGAAAAGGCGGCTCAAAATCATGGCTCAAATGTCACAGATGCAGAAAAACTTTATCAAACAAAATTCAGAATTGTTTGAGGATACAAGCACAGAAATGTTCCAACGATGTAGCTCGGATATGGATCTCAGGTGGGTTACTTTTAACCCTTACCCAAATGACAAAAATTTTAGGGTGCTCCAATTTGAAAGCCCCTGCAGATGACAAAATGGATCATAAAAATGTTAAAATTTGTGAAAAATAAAACCAAGAAAATATTGAGGCAAAAGGAGAAAATGCTGATTATCAGCATTTTCTCCTTTTGCCTCAATGTTTTCTCAAGCCTTTTCTTTTAGGGACGTCAAAACCAGGTCTTGTTCAGGAAAGGGCTAAGTGTTTTTCTAACAACAATATTATAGTGTGGTCCACATTGAAGATGTTTGCAACAAAATAAGTGTTTGATATTTGTACTTAACAACATGAAAAACTTAGAATTGGAGAAAATACTGGTAATCAGAATTTCCTTCTTCCTCTTTGCTTCTCAAAGCAATCAACATTTTGGATGTTTTAAACAAGGATCCATTTGGGAAAGAGTGAAATGTTATTTCATTGCAACAAATTGTCAAGTTTTGTGAATTTTGAGATGTAATTGAAACTACTGTCTTCTTATATCAATCTTGATTCCAAATGTTTGTCTTATATCTGTGTGTGTTTCTTGTTAAAATACAGCTCGTTTGAACTCATTTGTAAAGGATTTCATAGTAAAATAATGATTCCCTGTCGTTGTCAAAGCTGTAATACGAGGGTTGTTTGATAAATTCGCGGAATTATTCTGTAATTCAAAATTGTGTTTGGATATCAAAATTAAAACTGTTCTCTGATAAACCTTAACTATTCGTTGGTAAGAATGCAAAATATCAACATCATACGTTTACAAATAATTTCTACAGATACCATTGAATAGGGTCATGTCTTGCCGATTGCCTTACGCCAGAGCGTCACATTACGTCACGCAGCCATAATTGACGTCAGGTCTGTGAAAATCAGAACTGAGCGACCCGTTGACTCTTTCAATATAGTCTCAAGCAGCAGCTTTAAAATTGCTGTGTATGCGGTTTAACTCTGATTCAGTTTTCCCTTTACTCAGTCACTGATGAATGGTAGATGACATGTTAAACTTCGAGCGATTTTCTTTAGTTCGTCGGAAGGTTCGATAATCCGGGCCAATGAATCATGATATTATTTCCGTACTGTTAAGGGTTGGTGTATGCCTAGAGTTTTACGTACATACAAAAATTCTTTCTTTGTTTCGGGATCATGGTAACGAAGCCGCATTTCGCAAGTCAATACAATTTTATGTGAGTAATTGTTGCAACTAGACACATAACGCATTAGAATATCACAAGAAGAAATAGAAGACTGAACATGATTCTGCTGGTCGACGTCTGGTAGAATACGAGAAGCCAAACTATCGGAAACTTTTGACATAATTATTCAACTCCTGTAAAAGTACGATAAACGACTAAATTAATTTGAAAGAGACATCCTCACAACAACAGCCCGTACAGTCAAGCATCTCTACGCCCAGACATTCTGCCCTTCACAGGCATTTGTACTTGAACACTGACTGAACAAATTGTCTGGTCTACCTGACCTGTCATCATCTTGTACCGATGTTTTGTCTGTCTTAAAGCGTCTAAGCCACTTCAATGTAAAATTTAATGCTTTTCCACATACCGACAAATTCATTGACTTGCCCATTTATCTCAATGTAGGCGATAACTCTAACCAAACACAAAACATAACGACAATGAGCCATCAGGTTATCAGATGACGTCATTTTTCTTCGACGATTTGCTTACGACATTATCTTGAAAACGCTGTATACATGTCAACTTTTGAAGTAAAAAGGGCAAATTTTCAGGAAATGACTACACAATGTCAACCAAAAGCAAGCTTTATTTCCATGGTTCTGGCTCGCACAGTTATGGTGTTCCGTCACGATTTTCAATTACACAATTATTTCAAAATTGACCAAAGGTAACATCGCGTACATGGGTTGCTATGGAGACAGAAAAAAGTGGATTAGAGTGGGTAAATTTTATTGTCGTTATACCCCCAAATGTATGAAATGTTTTTCTATACTTACGTGTAATTTCATAATTTTTGAACTCGAAATAAAGAAATGAGAAACAAATTCCGGGAATTTATCAAACAGTCCTCGTACATCAAACAGAATGTCAATAAATAGAAAGAAGCTCGAAAGTTTGTTTGCCAATGTCATATGATGGATTTATGCAGAACTTGGTACTTATGTGCTTTATTTTGTAACTATTCAGTGAGGGAGCAGATAACAGTACATTTCCTGTAGCTGTAGGTCCCAAAAGGACGCCCCTAGTTCAGGGTTCAGCCATTATGGGTAACTGCATCTTGTGTCAAGAGGAGCAAGAAGTGTCACTGTCGGGAAAAACTTACGTTCTCACCGGATTTGTGCAAAAGTAAGTGGAAAAGAGTATATCTTATTTTATATCAGAACCAGAGCAACGGATAAGAAGGAGTGAAGCCATCCTAAATATTTTATTTGAAATCCAAACCCTATGTTATGGGTACTCATTTGAATCGTCTCGACGAGACGATTCCAATGAGTACCCGCAACATAGAGTTTGATGAACCATAAATGAAATATTGCATTTTGAAAAGCCTTCACTCCCTCTTTATCTGTAGCTCTGTGAAAACAATTCATGCCTGGTGAAAGAGATTGTTTGTCATTTCGTCCATACATCTGCTTATTTTACCAAGAAAAATATAGATTGAATAGAATACCTTTATAGTAGAGCATAATTGGTCTAGAACTGCTCCATTTCCCGACATTATTGCCATATCGAATGATAGGACTTTCATACTTAAATACATGTATACTTCTAGACTTTGTTTGGGTTATTGTTTTAAGGGCATTGTTAATGAATTCTGCAAAATCAAGATGAATGAGAATTTATGATTACATGATGCATGAAAGTTATAGATTTCCTAAAAAATGGTCTTTTTGACCACTGTCCATTTCCGTTACACAATACAAGTTTAACCAATTACTACTCATAGACTTTTTTATGACCCATAAGATAAAGGCTTTGAAAACAATGTAGACAATGAAGAAATTGCTTATGAAAAGCAATTTCTTGCTTATGGAAAGTAATTTCTACATTTCCCACAATGTTTTCTAACAAGAAAGACCATAACAAGTAAATCATCGTTGTAAATGCAAAACCTCGTATCTCATTTTTGGAAAATTTTAAAGGGGAGGGAAAAAAGTGTAGTAACTTTTCCCAAACTGAAATGTTTTACTTGAAATTTGGACATATTGTTCACAAATGATTTGTCATTAATACTGATCAATATCTCAAAACCTGTGAGAATTGTCTAAACTTGGCACACAAGTTTGTACTTCGAAAATCGCAAGAATCGACATACGAGGTTTTGCATGTACACCGACGAAATATTCATTCACTTGAAATTGCCATCTGCAACATCTTCTAATTCAGTCTAATGTACAAGTCTAAAATGTTTCCATCTCATAATGTGTTAAATGCTATTGTAGGTCAACAGTTCTGGCTATGACCCATGGGAACGCCTTGCTTCACGGAGATGATCATGACCCCTTGTTTATGAGGTCAGATCTAAATACAGGCACACACACTAGCTCCTGTGGTCATATGATGCATGCAGAATGTTGGCAAGGGTATGTAGTTTGATTTGTATTTAAATGTTACAAACTTAACTCCTTCCCAAACAATTTAACTTGGAACGATGCTTGTAAACCAATCATCTCCTTGATTTCTAGCCTTTGTATTGTGTATGTGATATAGGAACAAGTTAATTGGTTACAATATGTAAATATGTGTCTCGCTTCCTTTTAAGGGTGGTAGCCTAATACACATTGTGTTTTATAATTTGTTTACCTTGGACATTGTATTACAGGTATTTTGACAACATTTTAACTCGTGATCGTCGACGTCCTGTACGATTCCGTCACATACACAGTTACGATGTAGATCGACTAGAATTTCTCTGTCCGTTGTGTCAGTGTTTAAGCAATACTGTGATACCTGTTATACCACATATATCTCCAACACAATCAAGGTAGGGTTGAAATCATTCAACTGATAAAAGAAAATGCTGGAAAACATATAGACTTGATGCTGAAATTATTCCACGGATTGTTTTATTTTCTCCCACTTGGCAAAAGCTTTTGAAGTTTTCAATTTGAAAGCTGCTGCAGACAGGAGTTTGTGTACAATATAGCACAGAAAATATTGAGACAAAGGAAGAAAATGCTGGTAATTAGCATGTTCTTCTTTTGCCTTGGTGTTTTCTCAAACCAATTCTATTAGCTTGGTAAAAGGTTAGCTTCTCCCAGAGTTCACTTCTTTAATGTTTACCTTTTGGGTTGAAGTTTATAATTTCAACATTTGCACTCTTCCATCAATTTTTCCAATGTTATGTAGCTATAGGTCCAATAAAATGACCTGGCAAAGCATCTCTAGCCAATCTGCCAGGTCATTTATTGAGTCCTATAGTATCCAACTGTTATTGATCCATATTGTTTTGCTACATTGTCATAAGTGCTTAAATAAAACTAAGTGATATGTAACAAATATTTAGACAACTGTCTATGAATCCTGTATTTTCAGTCCTCCACCAAAAGACAGTCAGTTAAGTTTCCAGTCTTGGTTGACATGTATACATAAAGCTGTGATGAATAGTGTTATAGAGGCGGACGAAATGGATGCTACAGGTATGCACTTAAGTTTAACCCATTACCAGACGACAAAATTTTGGACTGATCCAAATTCAAAGATTTTGCAGACGACCTTGATCATACACCAACGTAGACATTTAAAATGTTGAAGAGAACAAGAATATGGTCCTGTAGAGAAATTATGTTTATGTGACACCCAAGATTCGGACTTCAATAGAGGAAAATGAAAGCCAATGTAGTTTTGCAAAGGGCCACAACCCGGTTCACGACGTCAGAACTGGGGTACACAGTGATAGGCTCCACTTTGATAGTATATCGATCTTAAAACATCCAGACAGAGAAACATCCATCATTTCGATTCTAAAATTGTTTGACAACACTTTCAACATATTTATACCTCAGACACAGAATTGTATGATAGTAAATAAGCACTTTGAAAAGAAGGGTTCATAATCACATTAAATTGACGTCGCTTTTGACGTTCTTGCTCCCCCGCCCCGCGCATGGTCTGCGTCTAAAATTTGTCACTGAGCAATAACTGTTATATGTACACAATTGAAATTTTCCACATTTATTGTACAGATATCACATTTAAAAACTGTATAACTTTTGTGTTGATAGTAAACACTCCTGAAGTTTTATTAACCCCAGGCTGTCAACCGATTCCTATTTTCCTATAAAACTCCTATATTTTGGGTCCAGTTCCTATATTTTCAAGCACCTCCTATATTCCTATAATTCTCTTATATTTTGAAAATATTTCCTATATTTTTGGGTAAAAATTTTGCCGATGAATGATAAGATAGAAAATATTGCTATGATACTGCTCTTTGCTTCTTTATTCTTCTAGGAACTAAAGAGAATCTCTGTCTTCCATTATAGCATTACCATCTTGTATAATGTTTTAGTGCTTTTCATATGTTCATCATCCCTGATTTGTTTACATAGAAGGCTATTGAATATAACACAAGAATTTTAGGTACTAATTAAACAGATGATAAGGATCATGATGATGCTGTGTAGTAGCTACTAATGCCTTTCTGGATTGTTATGCTGTGGAACTGAAATGATTACTTTAATAGCTCACCTTAACATTAAGTGCTGAGGGTTAGGCAATGTGTTCACTCACCATCTATTGTCTGCCTGTCTGTTCACAGTTACAAAATAATCTTCTTTCATACAGCCTAGAGTTTTGGAATTTTGTATGTAGAATCTAAAAGCCCTTTACCAAAATTGCTTTAAATTATAGTGGTACAATGAAGTTTTACACTATGTTATGGGGTACCAAATGTCATATAGACACAAAGAAGGAAATCTTGTACCATCTTCTTCTCTAAAACAGTTTGGCTTCGGGCTTTGAAATTTGGTCTGTGACATTGTCTTATAACCCCCCGCAAAATACTTCCAATTATTACTGGGTATGTTGCAATGAAAATTAGCCCTGTGTTGTTAGCATCAGATTTTGTAGAGACACAAAAAAAATCTAGGCAAGATTTTACTTCTGTATGGTTTGGCCTAGGGCTTTGAAATTTGGTGTGTTGAATTGTCTACAATCCCCCTACAAAAAAACTTTTAATTATTGTGCTGCAATTAAATTGGGTCATATGTTGTGAAATATATTCCATAGAGACAAAGGAGCAAATCTTCAACAATCTTCTAATGCATATGTTTGACTTACCACTTTGAAATTTGGTGTGTAGAATTGTCTTATGGCCCTCTATCAAAGTACTTGAAAGTTTTGTGGTACAATGAAAACTGGTACTATGTGGTGCAATATTCATAATTTGATTACATATGGACAAAGAGAGAAATCTTGTACAATCTTCTGACAAATCCTTAGTCAGAGATCTTTTATTGAAAGTGTGTATGTATCATGGCATCATTACTCTCTACCAAAATTCTTTGTGTTTTCCTGCAATGAAAATTGGCTGGACGTTGTTGGTCTCGGATGAGGCAGGAGGTATTTGACAATATACCATCTCCTCTAAGCCTCAAGTGTTCTCTAAGGTGTGTGATATAGAGCCATCTTGACTCCCTTGTCTAGATTGAACATGAAGACATGAACATTGTCTAGATTGAACATGAAGACATGAACATATAACAAACTAGACTAGGTAAGAACGGTTAGTTAAACACAGACTATTGCTGTAAGATCTTTTTGGCTGAATATGTATTTATAAGTAATGAGATTTAAAGCCAAAAATGTGCTCAGAAGGCATTCTAATTGCTTCAACAGACATCTGTATTTTCAAAATTTTCTTAGGGGAGGACCCCCAAACCCCCCTGTTCAGAGATCTATGTTGTCTCTCGATTGCTCTCCCACATTTCTACCTTTTGCGCTTGTTTAAATCAGCAAATAAGTGTGTGCCGCTTTCAAAAAAAGTGTGACAGTCCCTGTAAGTGTTTGAGATGAAAAAATCTTTACTTAAAAAACTCCTATATTTTAACTCAAAATTGGCTAAAAGCTCCTATTTTTCTTAAAAAATATTCCTATTAAAACTCCTATATTTTTTAGAAGACCTGGTTGACAGCCTGTAACCCAGTTTACGAACTTTTGGATCACCCCTTGTAATTTTCTAATTCCAGAATATTTTCCCTATCTTGCTATATGTTCATTTTTCGCATACAGGATCTGGTTGACCTGTGCTGAGTCTGACAAGTTTGTCAAAATTTGGGGTTTTTGCGTTCAGATAAGGTCCCTTTTAGTGTGACGGGTCATAATTTAATCCTTGCAGCGCTGAACCCTATTCTTTGTTGCATGCTAAATTGCTGAAATAATCTATGATTAGCATGACAATATTTTTATGCTCCCCGAAAAAATTTCGGGGGAGCATATAGTCGCCACGCTGTCCGTCCGTCCGTCCGTCCACAGCCATATCTCAGCAACCCTTGGACCAAATTCAATGAAACTTCACATGTGAACTCCCTGGGTCAATACCTAGGGACCTTTTTTTCCGTTTGTAAATTTAAGGCTGCGTCATGGAAAAAGGGGCCTTAGTGTAAAAATTAGTTTTTCTCTTATTTCTCTTCATCTAATGGGCAGAAATTAATGAAATTTTGTGCTCATGTAAAAAATAGGATGTTCTAGACCATATTCTATAAATAATGTGTGTACAAAAAAAGCTGTCATGGAAAAAGGGGGCTTAATGTATGATAAATTTTATTTTGTGACAAACCCTTATTCGGGGAGCATAATCCTTCTGTGACGGCTCTTGTTAAAAAAGTGTACAAAGAAAATTATAAAAATTCTATGATGTTAAAGAAATAATTCTTTTGTTTATACGCCCGAAGGGTCGTATTATTATGCTCCCCGAAGGGAGAGCATATAGTCGCCGCTTTGTCTGTCCGTCCGTCCGTCCGTCCGTCCTGTCCGTCCGTCATTCCGTCCGTCCGTCCGTCCGTCCGTCCGTCCGTCCGTCCGTCCGAAGCGATTTCTCCACAACCCTTGGGCCAAATCAAATGAAACTTACCATGTGAACTCCCTAGGACATAATGCCGATGTACCTTTTCCCCGTTTTTGGATTTGAGGCCTCGTCATGGGAAAAGGGGACTTAAGGTTAAATTCAGTTTTCCTCTAATTTCTCCTAGTCTAATGGTCAGAATTCGATGAAATTTCATATTTGAGTAGCAAATCAGATGCCCTTGACAATAAACTATTTAAAATTTGTGTATGAAAAATATGTCATGGAAAAAGGGGGCTTAACATTTGTTAGCTTTATATTAGCTCTGCATGGCATATATTTATTGTGACAATGCCTTATTCGGGGAGCATTGTCCGTCTCTGACGGCTCTTGTGTTATGGCCCTGCTCGTCTGTCTGTCCGTCCGTCCGTCTGTCCGTTCCTCCGTCCTCCATCCGTTAGCAATTTCTTGTGTGCGCAACGCCTCCTACAGTTTTGATCGGAATTTGATCAAACTTGCCACAATGAATCTCCATGGTGTCTAGTTGTGCATGCCGCTTACAGAATTCAATTATCTCTTTTCGTTCTTGAATTATCTGCCCTTGACTTAAAAAAAATGCCCATTTTCTTGTGTGGGCAACTCCTCCTACAGTTTCGATCAGAATTTGATCAAACTTGCCACAATGAATCTCCATGGTGTCTAGTTGTGCACACTGCTTACAGAATTGAGATAACTGATTTCATTCTTGAATTATCTGCCCTTGAATTTATGAAAAAATGCCCATTTTCTCCTGTGCGCAACTCCTACAGTTTCACCTGGAATTTAATCAAACTAGTCACAATGAATCTCTATGGTGTCTTGTTGTGCAAACAAAACTTTGATAACTTTTTATGTTTGAATTATCTGCCCTTGAATTGAAAAAATGGCCAATTTTACTGACAAGCCCCTCTCGGGCGTATATGCGCTGCTCTGCGAAGCTCTTGTTTTTTTTCTTTTCACAGAAGACTCGCTTTCCTACCAGCCGTGTGGTCTATCAAGCGTAACTTCATCATTAGACGAGAGTGTAGCCCTGAACTTCACAGCCTTGTGGTCACCTGTAGGAGCTACTGGTACAGACGGTCTTACTGCCGAGATGCGAGAAATGATTAGAAAATACTCCAGAGACACTTATACTGTATGTCTTAACTTTTGGATGCTCAGCCTTTCCAGTGAGACTTTAAACTGGGGTCCATTTTCCACATGACATTAGCTTTTGTTTAGGATATATAACTCAATTCAATCAACCAGTCAATCATCTCTAAAAAGGCTATTGTCAGTTTATTTCCATTCAAAGTTTTACCCCTAAATTTTCATTCTAGAATAAAGACCATTTTAAAGGGACATTTCATTCCAATTTCAATTTTTATGCCCCCGATAGGGAGGCATCATAAATTTGACTTGTCCGTCCGTCTGTCTGTCCGTCTGTCTGTCCGTCCATCTGTCCGTCATTCCGTCCAAAAACTTTAACATTGGCCATAACTTCCTTATTACTTAACATATTCGCTTCATACTTTACCACAACATTCCTTGGTACATTACCTTTCTGTAGGCACATACTTTGGTGACCTTGACCCCTGGATGACCTTGACCTTGAACATAGATTGGCCATAATTATGCCCCCTTTCGAAGAAAATGGGGGTATATTGTTTTGCAAGTGTCGGTCGGTTGGAAGGTCGGTCGGTCGGTCGGAAGGTCGGTCGGTCGGTCCGTATGTCGGTCGGTCTGTCCGTAGACCAAACCTTGTCCGGAGCATAACTCAAAAACTATGTTAGGTAGAATCATGAAACTTTACAGGTGGATAGATCTCATTATGGAGAGGTGCAGTGCACAAGAACTGTAACTCTGCCGATCAAATTTTTTGAGTTATTGCCCTTTGTTGATTTTATAACTTGATTCTTGTCCGGAGCATAACTCAAAAAGTATATAAGGTACAATCATGAAACTTTACAGGTGGATAGATCTCATTATGGAGAGGTGCAATGCACAAGAACCGTAACTCTGCTGATCAAATTTTTTGAGTTATTGCCCTTTGTTGATTTTATAACTTGATTCTTGTCCGGAGCATAACTCAAAAACTATGTTAGGTAGAATCATGAAACTTTACAGGTGGATAGATCTCATTATGGAGAGGTGCAGTGCACAAGAACCGTAACTCTGCTGATCATATTTTTTGGGTTATTGCCCTTTGTTGATTTTCAAACTTGATTATTGTCCGGTGCATAACTCAAAAAGTATGTAAGGTAGAATCATGAAACTTTACAGGTGGATAGATCTCATTATGGAGAGGTGCAGTGAACAAGAACCGTAACTCTGCCAATCAACTTTTGTGAGTTATTGTCCTTTGTTGATTTTATAACTTGATTCTTGTCCGGAGCACAACTCAAAAAATATGTAAGATGGAATCATGAAACTTTACAGGTGAATAGATTTCATTATGGAGAGGTGCAGTGCACAAGAACCGTAACTCTGCCAATCAAATTCTTGGAGTTATTGCCCTTTGTTGATTTTTACACTTAATTCTTAACCTTGCCTATATCTCGTGTCCTTTTACACATACAGCCTTGATATCTCACACATAGATACCTCCTATCAACATCGTTCACATTTAACCATGACCTTGGACCTTGTGACCTTGACCTTGGAGTTTAATCTTCTTTAAAAAAAAATAAACCTGGCATATATCTCATGACCTTTTACAAATACAGCCTTGATATTTCACACATGGACACATCTTACCAAGACCTTTCACAATTGACCATGACCTTGGACTTTGTGACCTTGACCTTGGAGTTTGACCTACTTTTAAAAAAACTTTAACCTGGCCGATATATCATGTCCATTTACACATACAGCCTTGATATTTGACACATGCAAACCTCCGACTTAGACCTATCACATACAACTATGACCTTGGACCATGTGGCCTTGACCTTGGAGTTTGACCTACTTTAAAAAAAAACTGGGTCTATATCTTATGTGCTATTACACATACAGCCTTTGTATTTCACACATGGACACACCTTACCAAGACCTTTCACATTTGACCATGACCTTGGACCTTATGACCTTGACCTTGGACTTTGACCTACTTTAAAAAGAACTTTAACCTAGCCGATATATCATGTCCTTTTAAACTTACAGCCTTGATATTTGACACATGGACACCTACAACCAAGACCTTTCACATTTGACCATGACCTTGGACCTTGTGACCTTGACCTTGGTGTTTGACCTACTTTTCTAATACATTAACCTGGCCTATATTTCATGTCATTTTACATATACAGCCTTGATATTTCACACATGGTCACTTCCAACCAAGATATTTCACTTTGACCTTGACCTTGGACCTTGACCTTGGAGTTTGACCTACTTTTAGAAATATCTAACCTAGCCTTTATCTTATGTCCTATTACACCTACAGCCTTGATATTTCACACATAGACACCTCCTACCAAGACCTTTCACATTTGACCATGACCTTGAATATTGCAACCTTGACCTTGGAGTTTGACCTACTTTTAAAAAGACTGAAACCAGGCATATATATCATGTCCTTTTACACCTACAGCCTTGATATTTCACACATGGACACCTCCAACCAAGACCTTTCACATTTGACCTTGACCTTGGCATTTGGCCTACTTTTAAAAACTTTAACCTGGCCTCTGTTTCATTTTACTTTTACATATACAGCTTTAATATTTCACACATAGACACCTCCTACCAAGACCTTTCATATTTGACCATGACCTTGGACCTTGTTAACTTGACCTTGGACTTTGACCTACATCAAATGTAGGCCCTTGAGGGGGCATATATGTTTTACAAACATCTCTTGTTTAAAATCAAAGCGGTGTCGGGGGCATTGTCATCTTACAGTGACAGCTCTTGTTTAAAGTATGTCTTGATGCCAAGATTGGTTATACTTATGAGTATAAATACTATTAGTTTTTGAAGTTGTTACCAATAAGCGAGAAACATGCATTTAAAGTTGAGACATAATCGATAAATTGCATATAAATCCGAACTGTTGTCCACAACAATTAGTTCAATTTTAACACAAAAATATAAATTTCTCGTAAACGGCGCAACATTTTGGCTTAAAATTTTCAGAATTTTCATAAGGAAATATGCTCTTTCAGATAAAAATAAAAGTAAAATTTATTACAAAAAATTCTGAAATGTCACTTTAATGATTTATGTTGGAAAACAAGAATTAGGTGTTATTTTTATGCTTTCCCATAAACAGATGTAGTATACTGTTGCACTAACAGGTTGTCTGTTTTAAGGTTTGATGAACCCTCTTGTTGTTTATGATTTGCATGTACTTAAAGCTACTATTTCCCAGATTTGGACCCAAAAATTGTCAAATTCCAACGAAATGTACACTTTTTAAGCTTTATATGACCTAATTAAATGATTACGAGAAACTATTGAAGCAACGACTCATTTTTTTGCAATTTGATACCAAATTCATGAAGCGATGTCGAAAGTAGGTCAAAACAGTAGGACATGCGACTTTCTTAAATGACGTCACAGCATACATGATGACGTCATATTGAAATTTAAGTATGAATCTCGTTTGAATCATGGTCCGCGCTGTATGCGCATGCGCAACAATTTAAAAATAATTCTAACCCCATCTGAGACGGGGTTGAATTTAGGTTTGGATTCTCCCTAAATTCTGCTATCTGTCTTGTAATTTCGGCTCATTCTCTGTCTGAATCGCATATTTTTAACCATCCCGAGGTGGTCAACACAAAAGTTTTGCATATTTTTTCAAAAAATTTCATTTTTTGCAATTAGACCATCTGTTACCGTCGCCCTTTAAGATGTTGGCTTGATTCTTTAGAGATATTCTTGTGCATTATAAAGTATTTTTACTTTACTTTTATGCTTGTTTCCTTTATATTTGTATAGTTTGGTCTTGGTGTAGACCCAGATGATGAAAATGCTAGAGTTCCAGTGATGGGCTGGAGTACTTGTGCCTACACCATACAGAGTATAGGTGAGTTACACATATGTATGTTATATGTTTGTGTAGTTTGATATGCTAGAGTATCTGTAAATTGGATCAATTACTTGTGCCTCCATGATATAGAATATGGATAAATAAGACACCTAATGCCTGCTCTAGTTACAATATTACGAGCACTGGAGAACAGTTCGGTTTATTTCCTGTACAAGAAACTGATGCATTATTACCATGCAGAACTATAGATATAAAAGAGATCCTTTTTTCCAGAGTTGAAAATAAGTGTAATTGTTTGCCAAAAACTTAACTTGTCCAAAGAGTTGGGGTTAAGTGTTTCACTTTTCTTTTTCTAACGATTCAAACATCTTTCACATACAGACATACCGGTATTTCTCATGTTGTCATTAAATATTTCAGAACAATTGTTGCGAGATGAAGGAAAGTCGGTGTTTGGTCACATGTCTAACCGTCAGAATGACTGTTTACGAGCCATGGTAAAGTCTGTGGCTCTCACTGGTGCTACAAACAACCCTGATGTCACAAAGGAGCACTGTGTTCGACTTTTGTTCTGTAAGTTTTAACTTTGTTTAGTACATTTGTATAAAAAGTGGTGCTTTTTCACTGGTCATTCAGCATTGTCTGTAGACAAGGCATTCCAGGACCCCAGTCTATTACCAGCAATACACTTTAAAGCACATGGATAAATTGACTTTGTCATAAATGACTGAAAAATTGTTTATACCAACATACAATAAGATACAAAGAACATGCAAACAAACTTACAATCTTTAATATCAATTGCATAATTCAAAGAAAGTTGATTTGACATGATTTATTATTTTAATCATGGTAAATGTATGTGTGTGTATTTACAAAAAGAATTTATCCGGCTGTCTTTGTTATAATGTCTGCTGTCGAAAACATTTGAATCAGGATCTGGAAATAGGTCGTTTTAGGCATTTGAGAACAACATGAATCCAGATCAGCCTGTGCATATGCACAGTCTGATCAGGAATTCATATTATTCTCTCATATCTTCTATGTGAACTGTTGTAATTTAGAATTAACAGTATTGATCTTTATAAAACTGGGCAGGTTTAAAAAAAAATGTGACATTTAAATTTTAAGAATAACAGCTATTTTTACAGAATATCATCCAGATTTCTTCATTAGGATGCCTAAAAACTATTCTAAGTGGTTAAACAGTGTCCAAATTATATTTAAAATTCATGTTCACTAACTTTTAGCTAAAATTGTGTGCACAATCTTGCAAAATGACAACAAAAAAGCGTTTCACTCCTGACAGCATATATATTGCACAATATGAGAAATTGTAACCCACGAATCACTAAATAGTAGAGTGCAGAAAGTCCACAAGGTTGATGGCTTCGTAAAACAGTTTGAGTGGTAGATTTCTGGCTGAATAGACAAAAATGAGAACACATTTTAAAGAATAAAAGTGTTTCACTCCTGACATAGAATTTAGAGGGTTGTTGTATAAAACAGGCTCCACATCCTAAACCAGTGAAGATAAGATGAAAAGGTAATTTTAACATGATGATGCACATGTTGTTTTATGAATTACAATTGCTTATTGTAGTATCCTGTCATCATCTTTTATTTACCATAGCTTAGAAATCGGGTCAAAGTGTAAAGTGTAACACAAAAAGCGTTTCATTCCTGACATTTTTGACATGTTTAAATGACATATCTTTTTTAGTTGTGAAGCAATTTTCTTTAAACTTGGTACACAGAATAAACACACAATAACACATCTTTTTGGCTTTGATTGGGTAGAATATGTTTCTCTGTAAAAGCCGAGGCATGTAAAAAGTGAACGGTCACATTTTTTTTAAACTTGCCCAACTGTATTTGACCTCAGGCTGATTTGGAAACTAGGTTTTCTAAAATGCTATAACCTTTTAGACCCTGGCTCATTTGCATTCGTGCTACATTTCAGTCTTATTCCCGGATGTGTTGAAGGTGAAGAGAGCAGACAAGATGTGTGTTCTGGATGTTGATATGTTCCACTATCTTACTGCCCTAGTCATGGCGCTACCCAGTCTATTTATGGACTCGGACATGCCCTCTCCTCTCTGTGCCCAGCCTAGGGGTGGAGCTAATGATCAACATGCCCTTAATCTGGTACTGGCTGTACATCTTGTACAGATTCTACTTCTGTTTGATGAAGATAATTGTGGTAAGTGGCCTGCAAAATTTTTGAAAGGGTTTTATGAAATTTATATTGTGACAAAAAAAAGGAGGATGAAAATAGTTGAGAAAAATGTGTGAAAAAGGTTAAGGTAACCCATTAGCAGATGGCAATAATTTACACTTGTCCAAATTCAAAGATGTTGCAGACGACAATTTTAAGTGAATAAAATTTTACATAGTTTTGTCTTTCTGAGTAGAAAATATTATTGGAAATGCGGAAATTGCTTGTCACAAGCATTTTCTTCATTTTCCACAAAGTTTTCTAAGCCATTATCTTTAACCCTTTCCCAAACGACAAAATTTTAAGGTGATCCACTTCAAAAACTGCCACAAATGACAAAATGGATGTTATTAAAGATAGATTTGTGTAAAATATGGCACAGAAAATATTGAGACAAAAGGAGAAACTGCTGGTTATCAGCAGTTTCTTCTTTTGTTTCAATGTTTTCCCAAACCTTTTCTATTAGGGATGTCAAAACCAGGCCCCGGTTTCTCGAAAAAACTTAAGTATATTCTCATGAGTTCATGCTCAACTTCTATTCAATACCAATCAACGTTGATTGGTATTCAATTGAAGTTCACGTGGATTTCGTGCGATTTGAGCACGATGCTCAGATTTGAGCATGAGAAGATACTTAAGTTTTTTCGAGAAACCGGGGCCAGGTCTTGTTTGGGAAAGGGTAAAGGGCATCAAAAGGTGTCTTTGTGTTGAAATGGGTTAATCACCATTTTCTTCCTTTGTCTCAAAATTTTACCCAGCCTTTTGTACTATAAACATTTGGAAAAGAGTTAAATTCCAGTTTTGTATCAAAAAGCCATTCATTGTTTAACAATACAATTACCATTGTAGGTATGGAAGTAGACGGTGAATATGAAGGAGAGGCTTTACTCATTCTGTATGATAAACTGCATTCCCTGGCCAAGTAAGTGGTTGATTTGCTGTTGTTTGCTTATGTATTTTAATTTTACATTGATTTCCCATGTCTATATTTGCCCAAAGCAAGCCCTGGTTTGGTGTTGTATTTAGGGAAAAAACATGGCAACAAAAGAAGAAAATTTCATTTTGCCTCTGTATTTTCTGTACTTTTATCATACATTTTTCCTCACAAGTTTTCAGTTTCAACTAAACTAGTACATTGTAGTCTTGTCTTGTCTCAGTTATATGGCATCAACTAATAGAAAACTTTTCCTTATGGTTTTTCTCTCAAAACAATTTTGAAATTTGTCATTGTGACTATATAGGTTAGCATAAATATTGTGTTAATTGTTTCCCAAACAAGACTTGGGTTTGACATCCCTAATAGAAGAAATTTGGTAAATATTGAGGGAAAGAAAGAAATTTCTCGTTTTGATGTCAAATCTCCATTAAGGTTTATGGACCCTGTAAAAAATTACCACTTTCTAGCCATAGGAAATGCATCAAATTACACACACTTGTAAATACACTTCAAATAAGTTGATTGGCCATGCCCAATATCAAGATTATGCTTCATGAAGAAAATAATTTACAAATATTATTTTACTCTATATTTTCATATGCAAGGGAGGTAATTTTGAACATTTTTGCCAAATATTTCTTAAAGAATGCATTAATTCAAAATTCTAAACAGTTCAAAATGCTTATGTATGTATTTTGAATAGAAATGTAACACAGTTTAGGAATTACTAGCACTTTTTAGCGAGCCGAGACTTTATGTGCGGGGAGCTAATGTCACAGCCCTAGTGTCGGCGTTGCGTCTTCAAAAACTTTAATCTGGCTTATATCTCAGGCACTATTAGAGATACAGCCTTGATATTTCACACATGGATACTTCTCGACAAGGCCTTTCATTTATGACCTTTGACCTTAGAGTTTGACCTACCTTTAAAAAAATTTAACCTGGCCTATATCACATGCACTATTATAGATATAGCCTTGGTTTTTCACATATGGATACTTCATGCCTTGACCTTGAGACAATGACCTTTGACCTAGTGACCTTGAACTTTGATCTTGGATTCCTGTTTCTGCAACAAGCTTTTGCATAGGCTAGCTACGTTGTCCGCGGACAACTCATGTTAAATTTCGCATCAGTGTATTTGGTGCTAATGAGGGATTGGATACCTTAAAAAGAATTGGTAAAACATTGAAGCAAAAGAAGAAAAATGCTGATACTCAGCATCTTTTTACCCCCCCCCCCCCCCCCCCCCCCCCCCCCCCGAAAGATTGGGGGCATGTTGTCGGTCTGTCTGTTGGTCCATTTGTCCAAAATCTTTGGCCATTTCTGGGGGCATTCATGTTTCACACCCATCTTGTTTTGAGTTTTTTTGCCTTAATATTTTCGATACTACAGAGTGTCCCAAAAAAACCGGAACCCTAATTCAAAGTCAAATATTTTAAAGCGTAAGCAAAGAATCTAATTTTTGAATTCGCAGTACTGAAGATACATTATTTTTGCATTTGTGTTCCAAATTTCACTTAAAAATGTGCATCGGTTCAAAAGTTATAAGCAAATTAATAATGACACTAAAAAACCGATCTGACATGATATTGATTGTTGCGTCTTGTTTGTTCGTGAAAGCGCACTAACGGTCAGCTAATGAATTCTGTACCGTTGTACATATATGTACCGATTTTCTCAAAATTTAATATGTACACTCTCTGTACGTTCAAATTGAGTCCATAGGGTGGTTGTTTGAATTAATTTCAAATTATTATGTGATTCATTCTACATAGCGCAGTTTTAACTTTTATTTTCATAAATTACAAGCTTGGTAGCCTATGCTTCCTAAAATTAGTCCAGCCTTAATTTTCTTGCATAGTTTACATTTCTGTGGACTGTGATTTAATTCTTTTTGGCGAATTTTGTGTTATTTGTGTTTTGCATAAAGGTCAGTGTCAGGTTAAATGAAACCCGTAATACTTTAAATTGAGCAGTGACCGGCATGTTGGTCAGAAATGAAATAAGTGGCTATGATTATTATTCATGAGTATGTGATGCACTTGGATATTTTGTTTGTATTCACTTTAGTTACATCGCAGCTCGCAGCATAAACAGTTTATTTATTAGCAAAAAAGATGAAATAAAAATGCACTATTGTGAATACAATGTTTCAAAATCATTTTTGTATTGTATTGAATATATTAACCAATTGTATAGCGTCAATTTATTCAATGAGTGTAGGCGCGCGCTGCAAAACGAAAAGATCGATATCGTGTTAAAATGGTTTTCCGGGTATATTCATTTTAATGTCAATATTTTCAAAACTAATCATTATTTTTCGACCAAATTTTAACTGCTAATAGAAAACTGTCGTTGCTATTGCATGTGTAAATTTGGTGGAGAAATATTGCCTGATACATGAGAAATTTACTTTCAAAAATGGGTTCCGTTTTTTTTTGGGACACTCTGTATAATTTGCGTAAAGTAACACTCCATTTGTACTTTAGAATTCTTCTGTTTCAGAAAGGGTTAACTTATAACTTCATGTATTTTGTCTATTCCAGCATTCACAGAGACAACCATCCACTCCCCTGGCAGTTGACGGTCCATGTACGACGAGCCATGCTGCCATTCCTACGATGTTCTGCCCTACTCTTTCATTACCTCACTGGAATCTCTCCACCCGCTGAACTCTCAGGTATGTGGTTAGCGATTTTCACAAATATTCCTAAATTGTCTAAATATTTTATTTACATTACAAACATTTTATTGGACCAGACCTATAAGACATGAATTTTTTTTAGTGAGCCAGGACTTTATGTCCGGGGAGCTAATGTCACAGCCCTAGTGTCCGCGTCAGCGTCGCATCCCGTCCCGTCTTCACTTGAAAAACTTTTCACCTGGTCTATATCTCAGGCTCTATTAGAGATACAGCTTTGATATTTCACACATAGATACTTCTCGACAAGACCTTTCATTTGGGACCATGACCTTTGACCTAGTGACCTTGACCTTGGAGTTTGACCTACTTTTAAAAAACTTTAACCTGGCCTTTATCTCATGCACTATTATAGATAGAGCCTTGATATTTCACACATGGATACCTCCTGCCAAGGCCTTTCATTTGTGACCATGACATTTGACCTTGTGACCTTGACCTTGGACTTTGACCTACTTTTGAAAAAATAGCTGTTTTTAGCTTGACTTTTCAAAGAAAATGAGAGCTTATACTGTCACCTGGGCGTCGGCGTTGGTGTTGTGTTGGCGTTGCAACAAAGGTTAAAGTTTTTTCAAACATCAATGACTTCCATACTATCAAAGCGATTCAACCCAAACTTGGAATACTTATTCACCATCACACCCTCTACCTTACTATCAAGGCCCATGACCCTGGCTCCACTATATTTGGAGTTATGCCCCCTTTATACTAAGCAACTTAGAAAGTCGAGCGCGCTGTCTTCGGACAGCTCTTGTTGTGACAAGCTCCTGTATAGGCGAGCTACGTTGTCCGCGGACAACTCTTGTTGTAAATCAGGAATTAGACTATTGGATGAACACCACTTCTTGTCATGAAAGGTATCTTGAAAAGAAACTTCTATTATATTAGGGTTCCATATTTTTTACCAACAGTAGAAAATAAAAGAATCCAATTATTTTCTAAGAATTGAAGAACCATTAGAGAAATGGTTGCATAGGATATTTTGAATATTTTGCTTTCACATTCAATCTTAACCCCACTAAAAACATGATCTCGGCATTCCAGAAAGACTCAATACTTTCAGAGCTTTAATGTCTAAAAATTGTGTCTTACTCATTCATTTTGTTGTCTTCAAATTTGAATTTCATTGTGCCATTTTGGAAACGATTTGAATAATTTTCTAAATGTATTTCCAGGTGTAGTTACAAGTCAGGATGATTTTGACGGTGTGTGTAAATCACTGGGTGATGAGTTTGAGAGTTTGTGTAGATATTTAGGTGTGAACTCACACATGTCTAGATTACTGGAAAACCAGGGTGAACTTATGGATACTCTCATCTCAAGGTAAATTATTATTCTGAACAAATACTTGAATTGCTGAGAAAGAGGAAAGAAACAACTGTAAAGATTACAAGCTTGGTAATATTATAAAACAAGTGTAACAAATTGCAAGAAATGTTCTCCTTTTGCCTTAACATTGTCTGTTATACTTGAATCCTATCTTTATAGAAATCCATTTTGTTAGTTGTAACAGCTTTCAAATTGGAAAAGTCCAAATTTTTCCATTTGGGAAAGATGTAGTGCAAAAAGGCAAAGATTTAGCATACCGTAACTATTCTAATAAACGCCCATATTCTAATAAACGTCCACCCCCCTCCCAAATCTTGGCTGAAAATCTGCTTATATTTACAACACTTTTAGCGAAAAAGGGTGATTCTAATAAACGCCCATCCCCCGATTCCAGACTTGAATAATGTAAGTCATAAACAAAAATCATTTCCAAAAGCAATCAAAAAGGAAATGGCCAGTCCTTGATATATTTGTAATGAAGGGATTTCATTGGAAAAGTCGTATTTTCCAGTCCTTATAACAAAATATTGTAAATTCGACTTGCTGAACTTCGAGTCCATGAATTGACACTTGATTAGCAAATTTTGACTTACAAATTTAGAATACCTGTAATAAACACCCACCCCCTACTTTTTCATCGACCATGTTTGTAATAAACGCCCAGGCGTTTATTGGAATAATTACGGGATCTATTTAACTTTAGCTGTGGATGGCAATTGTTAAAATTGTCAAAACTAACACCGTTTTGTTGTTGTTTTAATAATTCTCCAATTAAGCTGTCTCAATTGTATTATGTGTATCATGTATTGCAGATGGTGTAAGAACACAGCACTAAAAGAGAAGTTATCAGCCTCTAGTATACCTCCAGTACAATACCCACTACCTATCAACCATCTTGTACCATTACCTGATGACTTTAGTGAACTGATTAATAGGGTCTCCACATTCACGTAAGTCTGTTTTGTTGATTTATACCCCTTGTCAGATGGTGTAAGAACACAGCACTAAAAGAGAAGTTATCAGCCTCTAGTATAACCCCGTACAATACCCACTTTATATACCTATCAACCATCTTGTACCATTACCTGACGACTTTAGTGAACTGATTAATTGGGTATCCACTTTCACGTAAGTCTTTAGTTCGGAAATATTCACTGCATCAAATAAAAACTTTATGATTCACATATTCATTTTAATGTACCGCAATTTCAGTTTAGGCAAATCTCAGATTTCATCATATGGGTTGATACTTAAAACTACAACAATGCGCTGGGTCGAATTGCAAAAAAAAACAGAAATTTATGGAAAGAGCTGCCAAGTTTTTGTGCTTTGGATAAGTAACAGAAGGTGGTTCAGACAAGGAAAAAAACGATGAAAAAAGGACAGTAATTGCCGAATTAAGGGGAAATCTGTGGTCAAAATGAGAAGAATTTGTCACACTTCAAATCTACTTTTGCCAATTAGCTCATGTGCACCAAAGCAATTTCTCCATGCCACGAGATTTTGGATCAATGTCAATGAGCAAAGATCTACATAGGAAAAATTTTGTTAACAAACAAGAATATCACGAAAGAAAACTGACATTGCTTATGAGAAGTATTGATGTCAATGCAGTGACAACTTAGCCAAAGTGATAGAGCGGTATGCGCTCTGTTCTGAATTCTAAAATGCCAAACACCTTTTTCCCAACTCCCAAGCTCATTCATAATCTTTCTATGTTTACAGATGTCCACGATCGGACGGTGATGACAGTCGTACACCGACGATGTGCCTGGTGTGTGGTAAGATCCTGTGTTCACAAAGTTACTGTTGTCAGACCCAGTTTGATGGGGTATCCATGGGTGCAGCCACAGAACATACATATAAATGTGGAGCGGGGATAGGCATATTTCTCAGGTATGTTGTTGTAGGCATGCATTCTTTTGTGCAGACAAGGCTAATCAACTGACTATTAGCAAAGAGAATTAAGGTGAATGGATGTACATTTTGAATAAGCACAATCAAAGTCCTTTTAGAGCTCTTTAAGTACATATGAATTACAGCGGCTGCAGACAACAGAAGGTTTGTGTTGCTAAACATAGGATTTGTGTACAATATACCACCAAAAATATTAAGGTAAAAGAAAAAACTGCTGATTATCAGAATTTACTTCTTTTGCTTGAATGTTTTCCCATTCATGTTCTATTCGAGACAGCAAACAGCAAATCCAGTATTGTTTGCAGCTGTTATTGTCACTCATTGGTAATGAAGATTTAAAGTTGAAAAAAAAAAGTTGAAATAAACTCACTTTTTATTCAGTTACATTAGACAGTTTGTAAGTATTACAATTAAAGATGACCTTTCATCCAGTTACATTGATTATGTAATAAAGTTTTAATTTTTACTCAATCTCTACCTGGTTTAAGATATCCGTAATAGAATAAATCTTTGTAAAACTTTTCGACGAAAGCCTCAATATTTTCAATTCTTTATCACACACATTCTCACCTTTAATAACATCTGTTTTGCACAGGCTTTATAATTGGAATATTCAACTTTTTAGCTGTTTTGAAAAGTGTAAGATTATGTTTGGCTACTTCAGGGTGAGAGAGTGTCAGATATTACTCCAGGCAGGTAGACATAAAGGATGTTTTGTTCCACCTCCATATATAGATGATTATGGTGAGACAGATCAAGGATTGAGGTATGCTGTAGTTCTTTCTTATAAATGTTAATGGTTTTAGCTCACCTGAGCACGAAAGTGCTCATGGTGAGCTATTGTGATACTGCTGTGTCCGTCGTGTGTCATGTATCATGCGTTGTGCATCAAACTTTGTCTTGTGTGTGCTCTAGAGGCCACAGTCTATGTGCAATCAAACTCAAATTTGGTCAGAATGATTGTCTTGATAAAATCTCAGACAAGTTTGAAATTGGGTCATCTTGGATCAAAAACTAGATCACTAGGTCAAATTTAAGAAAAATCTTGTGTGCACTCTAGAAGCCATATTTTTTGCCCAATCAACCTGAAAATTGGTCAGAATAATTATCTTGATAAAATCTCAGACAAGTTCGAAATTAAGTCACCTGGGGTCATAATCTAGGTCACGGGGTCAAGTCTTCAGGGGTCGAGATTCCCTCAAGTCCGACGGTCCGAGACCACTTAATTTTCGGTCGGACCTGCTGATAATCTGAACAGCAGACCGCCTGACCAGTTGATTTTTTGCATCTAATGACGAAATATTTTGTTCATAAATAGTCATTCTTCACGTTATTGGGTGGTCCTCACATCAAAATGTTAAACTAGATCTTTAGATCTATACATACTTTCCAAAATACCAGGATACAGCGGCAGTTGCAAAGTGAAAGTAGAAATTTTCAAATCTCGGCAAAAACAAGAGGTCATTATACACGCGTGATTGTACTCTTTCCATTACCAAAATAAAATTAACATATTGAAACGCTGATTCTTATAAGAAACAGATTCCATTATTTATGATCCTAAAATATTGTTACCTGAATAGTGATAAGTATTATTTAATCAGTTAAAACTTATTGTGCAGGGAAAATAGTTTTGAAAATATAAATAATTGAACTGTGAACAGAACATTATTCTGGTCGTACTTGCCTTACAAAATAGAGCATACCATAAATAAAGACATTTGTTTTGCTGATTTCGATCTTCAACAAACCACAACAGCAAAAATATGAAATAAGTTATGAGGTTTTGAAAATGCTTACAGTCCTTAATCTTTCAGCTACATTTGTTTGATAGGGGATGCCAACTACGCCTATCTTTATTTTCTTTGTTTCAAGATTCATAATGAGCTTGGGTGACTTACTGAAGGGTTTTTTGACAGTTCATAGAAACAATTAGCCTACAATCTTTTTGCTGGCAACTGCTACAAAACAAGCCATGGTTTTAATTTTAAGATGATCCCGATCTATTTGATAAAGCTTTAAAAAACATTGAGACAAAGAAGAATCAACATCAATTAGATATATGTTTTGCTGCTGGTAAGGTATTGTGATCGGTCGTTGTCCGTCGTCCGTCCGGTCATCCGGTCGTCCGGCCGTCTGTCCACAATTTCTTTAAAGATCTTCTCCTCCCCAACCAGTGGGCCAATCTTTTTGAAACTTGGCAGGAATGATCCTTGGGTGAAGGGCTTTCAAAGTTGTTAAAAAAATTTGATTCTATCAAAGACTCTGGCTGCCGCGGCATGAGAAAAGGGGAAAATAGCCAAATCTTTTAAAAATCATCTCCTGCCTAACCAGTTGGCCAATATTCTTGAAACTGCACATGAATGATCCTTGGATGAAGGGCTTTCAAAGTTGTTAAAAAAATTGATTCCATCAAAGCTTTTGGCTGCCTTGGCATGAGAAAAGGGGAAAATAGCCAAATCTTTTAAAAATCATCTATTGCCTAACCAGTTGGCCAATATTCTTGAAACTTCACATAAATGATCCTTGGATGAAGGGCTTTCAAAGTTGTTAAAAGAATTTGATTCCATCAAAGACTCTGGCTGCTGCGGCAGGGGAAAATAGCCAAATCTTCTAAAAATCTTCTTCTGTCTAACCAGTTGGCCAATATTCTTGAAAGTTCACATGAAAGATCATTAGGTGGCGGGCTTTCAAAGTTGTTAAAAGAATTTGATTCCATCAAAGACTCAGGCTGCCGCGGCATGAGAAAAGGGGAAAATAGCCAAATCTTTAAAAATCATCTCCTGCCTAACCAGTTGGCCAATATTCTTGAAACTTCACATGAATGATCCTTGGATGAAGGGCTTTCATAGTTGTTAAAAGAATTTGATTCCATCAAAGACTCTGGCTGCCGCGGCATGAGAAAAGGGGAAAGTATAAGTCAAATCTTCTAAAAATTAAATCTTTTTCTGCCTAACCAGCTGGCCAATATTCTTGAAAGTTCACATGAATGATCCTTTGGTGAAGGGCTTTCAAATTTGTTAGAAGAATTTTGTTAATATTTAAACTATTGCCTATTAGTGCAGCAGTATCAGAAAAAGAGCAATACTTTTAAAAAAGGCTGAATATTTGTTACATTCATTTGAAAAACACATGAGAAAGGGCTTTATTGAAACATTTATTTTGTTGCTATTCAGGTCTAAGTGTTTAATTTCAACAAGGCAACAATTTTCAGGTGAGCGACCTAGGGCCATCATGGCCCTCTTGTTCTTATAAATGCATAGTTTTAATTGTTTCAGCTTGGGAAAAGGTGAGATCTTTATATCATCTAATTATGCTTATCGACGAAGAAAAGAGGTCCTCATTTTATGTCTCACTCTGATGCAACTGTTAATCCATTTCTTGAGAAAACAAAGCATTTCCCAAAATTTGCTAAGTAACATACCCATTCCCCAAAAGTTGGCCAAAACTATAAGAAAGAACAATGTATGATGAAACTATTCATTTTCGTTTATTTCGGTGGGGTGGACCTGTTAAGTTTATGGGGGACCTGTTGATTTTCTTAGTTACTGGTCCTATGGACCAGTAGCATTTTGGAGGGAGTGTAGACCCCTGGTCTTAGAAAAACCTTGTGTGCACTCCAGAGGCCACTTTTTATGTCCAATTTACCCGAAAATTGGTCAGAATAATTATCTTGATAAAATCTCAGACTATTTTGAAATTAGGTCATCTGGGGTCATAATTTAGGTCACCAGGTCAAGTCTTAGAAAAACTTTGTGTGCACTCTTAGAGGACACATTTTTGCCCAATAAAGCTGAAATTTGCTCAGAATGATTGTCTTGATGAAATCTTTAACAAGTTTGAAATTGGGTCATCTGGGATCAAAAATTAGGTCATGAGGTCAAATCTTAGAAAAACCATGTATGCACTCTAGAGACCATATTTTTTGCTCAATCAAGCTGATATTTGGTCAGAATGATTATCTTGATAGGTTCTCGGACAAGTTTGAAATTAGGTCAACTGGGGTCAAAAAGTAGGTCACAGGTTCAAATCTTAGAAAAACCTTGTATGCCTTCTAGAGGCCACATTTGTTGCCCAATCAACCTGAAAATTGGTCAGAATGATTATAGCAATAGGATCTTGGACCAGCTTAAAATTGGATCATCTGGGGTCATCAACTAGGTCACAGGGTCAAGTCTTAGAAAAACCTTTTATGCACTTTAGAGGCTACATTTTATGTCCAATTAACTTGAATATTGGTCAGAATAATTGTGTTGATAAAATCTCGGATAAGTTTGAGATTGGGTCATTTGGGGTCATAAACTGGGTCATGAGGTCAAGTCTTAGAATTTTTTCCCCAATCAACCTGAAAATTTGTCAGAATTATAATCTTGATCAAATCTCTGACAAGTTCGAAATTGGCTCATCTTGGGTCATAAACTAGGTCACAGGGTCAAATCTTTAAAAAATGTATGTGGCCACAAATCTGTAAAACTGTGTTCATTCTAGAGGCTCAGCTACATCATATACAGAAAGCTATTATCTCAGGTGAGCGCTTCAGGGCCAATGGCCAGCTTGTTTATTAGCTCACCTGAGCACAAAGTGCTCAAGGTGAGCTATTGTGGTCACTCACCGTCCGTCGTCCGTCTGTCCGTCTGTCTGTCCGTCCGTCCGTCCGTCCGTCAACAATTTCTTTGAACATCTTCTTCTCCAAAACCAACTGGCCAATTTTGACCAAACTTGGCAGGAATGTTCCTTGAGTGACCCTTCTTAAAACTTGTTCGCAGATTTTTGATTCGTCAAAAAATGTGGGCGTGGCAGGGCTTGGCTTATCGGACTTAGAGAAATCCTAAGATAATTCTTTAAAAATCAGCCATTGGACCAATTTGAACCAAACTTGGCAGAATAGTTCCTTGAGTGACCCTTCTCAAAACTTGTTCGCAGATTTTTGATTCGTCAAAAAACGTGGCTGTGACATGGAGAAAGGGGCTTATCAGACTTAGAGAAATCATAAGAAAATTCTTTAAAAATCAACCATTGGGCCAATTTGAACCAAACTTGGCAGAATTGTTCCTTGAGTGACCCTTCTCAAAACCTGTCCGCAGATTTTTGATTCATCAAAAAACGTGGCGGTGGCAGGGAGAAAGGGGCTTATCAGACTTAGAGAAATCATAAGAAAATTCTTTAAAAATTAACCATTGGGCTAATTACAAGCAGACTTTGCAGGAATGTTCTTTGAGTCTCTCTTTTCAAAATTGATTCACAAATTTTTACATTTGTCAAAAAATGAGGGCGTGGCAGGGAGGAAGGGGCTTTTCGGCCTCAAAGAAATCCTAAGAAAATTCTTTAAAAATCAACCAATGGGCCAATTTGAACCAAACTTTGCAGAATTGTTCCTTGAGTGACCCTTTTCAACATTTGTTCATAAATTTAAAGTTTCGTCCAAAAATGAGGGTGTGGCAGGGCAGGGCTTATCTAACTAAGAGAAATTGTTAAAAAATTCTTCAAAAATCTTCTTCTCCTTAACCATTGGGCCAATTAGAACCAAATTTGGCAGGAATGTCCCTTAAGATTTGTTCGCGGATTTTTTATTGGTTCAAAATTGTGGGCGTGGCAGGTCAGCACTTATCGGACTTGGAGAAATCATAAGAAAATTCTTTAAAAATCAATCATTGGCCCAATTTGAACCAAACTTGGCAAAAATGTTCCTTTGGTGACTCTTTAAAAAAAGAATTTGAATTTTTGTTTCGTCTTAAAAAGTGGGTGTGGCAGGGCGTGACTTATCGGACTTAGAAAAATTCTAAGAAAATTGTTTAAAAGTCAACCATTGGTCCAATTTTAACCACACTTGGCAGAAATGTTCCTTGGGTGGTTCTTTTCAAAATTTGTTCTCAAATTTTTTATTCGTCAGAAAAAGTGGGCGTAGCTTATCAGACTTCTTTCAGGTGAGCGATATAGGGCCATTCTGGCCCTCTTGTTTCATTCAATAAGTATTTTTGTACTAGATTGATGTGGGTACACATTTAGTTTTCTAGAGAAAAAACATGTGACACAGACAAATCTTTACTTAAACAATAGGGAATTTAATAGAATATTAGTTAGCTAGACCTTTCTAAGGAAATGGACTGATCTAATTGGAAAGCTTCTACAGACTTAAAGTGATAATGAACTTGCTTGAGTTTCACTGTTCTTTCATGAATTGCCAGCATGCTATGTGAAGAAACATAAAGGTTATGATAGTACATGTACATAATTCCAGACGTGGTAATGCCCTACATTTCTGCAAGGAGAGTTATGATCAGCTACAGAAGATTTGGATGTCCCATTCCATACCTGAGACCATTGCTCACAGTTTAGAGTACAATAATGTAAATAAATGACATGATATATCTAATTTCAGGCGAGGTAATGCCCTACATTTCTGTAAGGATAGTTATGATCAGCTACAGAAGATTTGGATGTCCCATTCCATACCTGAGACCATTGCTCACAGTCTAGAGTCCAATAATGTAAATAAATGACATGATATATCTAATTTCAGGCGAGGTAATGCCCTACATTTCTGTAAAGAGAGTTATGATCAGCTACAGAAGATTTGGATGTCCCATTCCATACCTGAGACCATTGCTCATAGTCTAGAGTCAAATAATACACTATTTGGTATAGACTGGCAACAGTTGTAGAATAAATATATAACCTTGTATCCAGTCTAGAGTTCATTTATACAGCTGCTTTTCAACGAATACCCCATAACTGCAGCTTAAGATAAGCTACAGTTACAAGGTTTTCATTGAAAAGCTACGATACACTGTACGGTATAGACTGGCCACAATTTTAGAGAAAATAAAACCAACTGGTATCCAGTCTAGAGTCTGAGACCTTATTCACAGACATTTCTAAATTGTTTGTCTAAAGTAAAATTATAGTACAAGCCATCTGATTGGACAAGATATATGTCTCGTCCAATCTGATGGGTTGTTTTGTAATTTTAAAGGGAAACTTGGTGTAGACTGGCAACAGTTGTAGAGAAAATATAGCCTACTGGTATCCAGTCTAGAGTTCTAACAATTGCTCATTCGGAACATCTCAGGTGTTTCTGGTCGCTCAACATCCCTCGAATGTATTAGGAAGCCATCTTGTACAAATTTTAAACAATTTAAACAAAAAACATTCAAGTCATTTACAACCTCATGAATGTGATAAAGTGTTTATCAGATTTTAAATTGATGTTATCTGGCAATCATAAACAATATATTTCATTTGGATCACTATGTTTATTTCACTTTTACAATTATAATGTCAATATATGTTGGTTCTGTTTTGATGATGTTATTTACGATTGTTTACATTCATGTGCAATATGGCGACATCCATAATACTGTTTAGGTATGTTGAGAGCCCAGAAACAGCCAATATGTGCAGAATTGATAGCCCAGGAACAGCCAATATGTGCAGAATTGATAGCCCAGGAACAGCCAATATGTGCAGAATTGATAGCCCAGGAACAGCCAATATGTGCAGAATTGATAGCCCAGGAACAGCCAATATGTGCAGAATTGATAGCCCAGGAACAGCCAATATGTGCAGAATTGATAGCCCAGGAACAGCCAATATGTGCAGAATGTCAATCACTGTTTGGAAAAGAAAATATAACCAACTGGCATCTACCAGTCTAGGAGTCCAATTTGCTGTTTCGGATATACTGCAAATTGCAGTAGAGAAAATATAATCAAGGGCTCTATCCTTCAATAATTCTAAAAATTGATATTCAAAATTACCTTTCAAGCAATCTGCTTGGACGAGACATATGTCTATATTGATTATCATGTAAATTGAGAGGTAGACAAGAAATTAGAATGGCTGTTGAATAACGATCCCAGTTGTGTTAGTGCATTACAACAATAAAGCTATTTATCACAAAACTTTAGAGCAACAGGTAAGAGGGAGTGAAGGCATTTTAAATGTGTTATTTCTTATCCAAACCCTATATTGTGGGTACTCAGCTTTTGGAAGATATAAGAAATGTGATTGGTTTGAAAAAGGACCCATCATTTTGTTGTTGGTTGATATTTAACTTATTAAAAAACCTGTTTCTTGAGAATTGTAAAACATCCCTGTATAACTTAATTGTACATATAACTTACAATATATTCCTTGTAAATACTTTTATAACCTTTTCCCAAAGAAGACCGGGATTTGACATGCTTAACTGTAATGACTTTACTGAGGCAAAAAAAAAATTGCTGATAACCAGCATTTTCTCCTTTTTGCTGCAATACTGTGATGCATTGTACAGAGATACTTTTGTTTGTCAATACCCATTTGATTGTATGCAACACTTTTCAATTTGGATCAGTCTGAAATTTTGCTGTTTGGAAAAGGGTTAATGAGCTTTTTGTATAAACCTTATTGCCTTTTGTGCTTAAGCCCTATTTCATCATATTGATGCAAAGAAGTGCCAGTATGTGCAGTCCTTTATCGTTGGTGTTATTGCAAAACCTTGTAACTACAGCTTGATTATAGCTGAAATACACTCTTTCCCAAACGACAAAATTTTAGGGTGGTCCAAATTCAAAGATTTCGCAGACGACAATTTCAAGTAAATGGAATTAAAATTTTTCTTGTCTTTTGGGGTAGAAAATATTGTGTGAAATGAAGAAATTGCTTGTCATAAGCAATTTCTTCATTTCCCACAATGTTTTCTAAAGCTATTTTATTGAGGGGCATCAAAAAACATCAATATATGGGAATGGGTTAAGAGGTTTAGCAAAACACCGACAGTATATTGGTCTGCATTCAACACATTCCCAAACAAAAAAGGTCAGGGTGGTCCAAATCCAAAGTTTTGCAGATTGCATAGTAAGTGTTACTGAAAGTAGCAATTTTGCAACTCTCAGTTTAGTTATCATAAAGGGAAAATGAGAAATTGATGATTATCTTTTTTTGCCTCAAGGGTTTCTAAATTTATATTCTTTAGGGACTTCAAAACCTGATCTTGATTGGGAAAGGGTTATTTCCTTCTCAAATAACACAATTTTACACTTGTTGAATTTGAAAGCTTCTACATACAATGGATTTATATGTTGATAAAGAGAGGATTTACTAATTTTACATCGTCTGTGTAAATGCAAAACCTAGTAATACTGTCAATATTTGGGATTTTCAAAGTAAAACCTTGTGTGTCCAGTTAAGACAATTCTTGCAGGTTTTGAGATAGTTTTACTGGTCAGTATAAATGACACATCATTTGTGAACAATATGTTCATATTTCAAGTAAATTCTTTTAGTTTGGGAATAGTTTTTACACTTTTTTCGTTCCCCTTTAAAATGATCTGAAAACAAGATACAAGGTTTTGCATTAACAACAACGATATACAGTTTAGCACAGCAAATATAGGAGAAAGTAGAAAATGTTGGTTGAATGTTTTTGCATTTTAGATTGATTGATGTGTAACCCATTCCCTCTTATTGACGCTTTTTGAAACCCCCACATGATAAAGTCCTTGGAAAATATGGTGGAAAATGAGAAAACTACTTTTGAAAACCATTTTTAGCAAGCCATTACTTTTTGTCAGGGGAGCTAATGTCACAGCCCTAGTGTCGGTGTCGCGTTAGCGCCGCATCTTCCAAAACTTTAACCTTGGGGTATATCTCAGGTACTATTAGAGATACAGCCTTGATACTTCACACATAGATACCTCCTCCAGAAACCTTTCATTTGGGACCATGACCTTTGACCTAGTGACCTTGTAGTCTAACCTACTTTTAAAAAACTTTAACCTGGCCTATATCTCATGCACTATTACAGAAAGAGTCTTGATATTTCACATATGGATACCCCATGCCTTGACAATGACCTTTGACCTAGTGACTTTGACCTTGGACTTTTTTGCGACGAGCTCTCGTATAGGCGAGGTACTTTGTCCGCAGACAACTCTTGTCTTAATTTCCCACTAGGTTTTTCTCTCAGAAACACCAAAAGTATAAGAATTTATTCACTTGAAATTGTCACCTGCTTCATTCACTTGAAAAGTAAAATTGTCATCTGCGACATCTTTGAATTTGGACAAGTCTAGAATTTTGTCTTCGGTTAATGTGTTAAAGGTATACTGAGAAATAGACTGGTTGGCCAATACCATGGTTCATGCATAACCCTGAGCTAGAAACATGTTTGCTCCCCCCCCCCCCCCCGAGGGAATTTTGTAGACATGTTTTTTCTTAAAGTATATTATCTTACAAACATTTTGAGCATTGTTTGCACTCTGGCCGTTGGGGCTTTTGGCTGTAACCCTTATCTAAAACCCTTAACCCTATCATTTTTTTCATAAAAAAATACATTACTTATTTGGTCATATTTTCATCAAATATTGACCTGCATATGTCAAAGTGGTATCAAATGAAAGCCTATGACTTGCTCTTCATTTTGAAGTTATTTTATGCAAATTAGCTCATTTGCATATGCATGAATATTAATGATTTCCCTTAAAATTTGCATTTTTGGGCGAAAATTTGATAAATGACTTCTAAAACAAGGCATTTCTGTCTAGGGGGAATTTTGTAAACATGGTTTATCTTAAAGTATATTTTATTAGAAACATTTTGAGCATTGTTTGCTCAAAATGTTTCTAATAAAATGTACTTTAAGATAAACCATGATTACAAAATTCCCCCTGGACAGAAACGCCTTCATTTGGAAAGTATTAACCAAATTTTCATCAAAAATTAGCAATTTTAAGGAAAATCATTAATATTCATGAATATGCAAATGAGCTAATTTGCATAAAATAACTACAAATTGAAGAGCAAGTCATAAGCTTTCGTTTGATACCATTTTGACATATGTAGATTAAAATTCAATCAAGATATGAGCAAATAATTGTCTGTATATTTAAATGAAAAATTTAAAAGGGTTAAGGGTTTTAGATAAGGGTTACAGCCAAAAGCCCCAACGGCCAAAGTGCAAACAACGCTCGTCTTGTAGCATTTGTTATAAGCTTTCAGAAAATCATACCCTTCAAAATTCCCTCTGGGGGGGAGCAGGGGTTATTGGTGGCTCAAGGTCTAATATAATATTTCTTTCATGGACAGTTGAATTATTTGTTGATGAAGATGTGTTTTTGTCATTTCATAAATAAATGCATAATTATGCCTATGACCTTCCAAAGTGTTGTCTTTTATTAATTTCCCACGGTAACCTTTGCCCAATAACACATGCTTCTCAGGTCACTTGACCGAAGGTAAGGGTGACCTATTGCGATTGTGTTTTGTCTGTCGTTTTTCGTCTTGCGTTAACTTTTAACATTTTCTACTTCTTCTTGAGAACCATTTGACGGATTTCAAATCAAACTTGGCAGGAAGAATTCCCTTGGGAAGCCACTTCAGATTTGTACAAATCATTGATTTATCTCCTGTTGGGGCCCCATAAGGGGCCAAATAGGGGGTAAATGGGGTACATTGTAAAAGAGGGGGGTAGGATTGGGAGTTGCATTATTAGGTGACTTAAAACATTTTTAACTTCTTCTGAAGAACCATTGGACGGATTTCAACCAAACTTTGCAGAAAGCATCCCCATAGAAAGCAGGTTCAGATTTACACAAATTATGAACTTATCTCCCATTGGGGCTATTGGATTGGATTCATATTTTGGTTTTAGAGTCTTTAGGGCAAGGACTTCGAAGTTTGTACAAGAAAAAGAAGTCTGCTTAAAAATGACAATGCTGGAGGGGGTGTTAAATCATTAGTTAAAGTTTTACATTTCTAGCTTCTTAAGAACCTTTTGAACAGATTTCAACTCAACTTGGCAGGATGCAGCCCCTGTGGGTATGCTCTTCAGATTTGTACAAGACATGAAATTATCATCCGTTATTCTTTTTCTTCCTTCAATACTCCAATATACTTGTAGTGACTTGTAGTGATTATAGTATGGGCTAATTATACCTTATCTATAAATCCATGGTTTTTCTGCTCATTTGATTCAGGTGACTGATAAGGCCCTCTTGGCCTCTTGTTTGTGTGTCTTTTAGAGAAAGATTTGGAAATTAATGTTAGAATAGAAAAAAATGCTGGTAGCCAAGTATATTATTCTTTTCCCTTATTGTATTCCTTGTTATTGTATACACTATTCTCACATTCTGTGGAAATTATGTCATCCACACCACATTGACATTGATCAAAGCTAAATTTTGTTATTCAAGAAAGTGTAAAACTCTATATGCAATCATCCTAGGGGATGTTGTTGAATATAAACTTTGTGCATAAGACAGCACAGAAAATATTTAGAAAAGCGAAGAAAGTGCTCTTTTTTCTTCTGTTGTCTCAATGTTTTCCCGCACAAGTTCTACTAGGGACGTCAAACCAAGTCTTGAAAATCTGCTTATTTCCAGCACAATTTTAGCAAAAAATGGTGATTCTTATAAGCGCCCATCCCCCGATTACAGATTGAAATAATGTGAAACATGAACGAAAATCATTTCCAAAACTAATGAAAAAGAGAGTGTCTAGCCCTTAATATGTTTGCATGGAAGGAGTTTTATCGAAAAATCATATTTTTCAGTCCGTATAACAAAACTTTGCCAAATTTCACTTGCTGAACTTTGAGTCCATAAATGGACACTTTATTTGCAAATTTTGACTAACAAAATTAGAATACCTCTTATAAATCCCACCCCCTACTTTTCCATCGACCAGAATAATTACGGTATGTGCCCCGTGAACATTGGTATTTTCAACTTTAGCGGGACTATTCATGTAATGGGGTGGCTATTCTAGTCAACAGGGCGTCTGCGTAATGCTTTGGTTAAGTTCTCTTGCAAGTTTGTCAAAACTCTGTTTCTGCTAATGCTATTAACCTGAAACTGTTCACATGCCTCTGTGAATATAATATCAGCCTCTAGCCAAAGACTTGTTATTCTGACATTTAATTCAGTGGACTTTTCACCCTTTTCAGACTTTGAAATTCTTTGTTCAGTTTTTACATGCAATTTTCATATATTTGTATCTTTTTTCTGTAACACAAATTGTTTTCAAACTTACACATGCTTAAGTGACAATAGTATCAGCGTCGAGGCAAAGATATGTTACTCTAGCATTTATAAAATTTAATGGATTTTTTACCCTTTTTGGACTAAGAATTTTTTACTATCCAGCACTTGATAGTAGCGCTTGGCTGTCCTGAGAAAGCTAGTGTTACTCTATCAGCTACAAATATTGAACAATCAAGACTTGGACACAATGTTGGTGATCTTAAGGTCTTGGATGAGTCTGAATTTCAGCTTAATCCGAATGGAACTTGCTGCAACTGTTTGATCTACTCAAACGCCTAATTTTATGCAATGCATATCCACTGGCACTGTACAACAGTAAAGTGTGCTAAAATAGTTATTTTCAAGAATGCAGATCATGTTTGAAACAACATTCATGTTCAGTTGCTGTTCTAAAATTACTGTTAAGGAACGCAGAGATAGCGGATCTTCATTTTGCATTACATGTTGAGTTATTTGCCCTTGAATTATACAATATTGCTGCTTTCTGCTTTGTTTTTATACGCCGCCGGAGGCAGTCGTATATTGGCGTCATCTTCTCCGTCTGTCTGTCCGTCCGTCCATCTGTCCGACCGTCGTACGTCCGTGCACTTTTCGTGTGAGTGCAACTCTTAAGTTCTGGCTGGATCTTTCTGAAACCTGGTCCATGTTATCACCTCAGTTGGTGGGTGTGCATGAAGGAAGGATTTTATGGTTCATTGATTTTTGCCTGAGTAATGCCCCCCCCCCCCTTAAAACTTCATAAAGTCTCTGGGGCGGCGTATATTGTGACCATGGCACTCTTGTTACTCTAAGAAGCGCATTTATTGACCAATCCTGACATAATTTGGACACAATGTTAGTGACTTTAAGTTTAAGTTGAGTTATCTGCCTTTGAATTTTACTAAATTACTTTTTTCACTCTAACAATCACAAATGATGACAAATCAATGTGAAACTTAAACACAATGTTGGTAACTTTAAGATCTTGAGTGAGTCTGACTTACAGTATAATTGGTCAGGAACTTATTGAGTTATCCACCATTGAATTTGAAAAAAAATGTTGTTCTCGACTGTTTTCACTTGAGTTACCACAAATAATGACGAATCAAGACAAAACTAGGACACAATGTTGGAGACCATATTTTAAAAGATATCAGATTAGTTTGACTTTTAGTTGCTTAATCAGGCTAGAAAGTCTAGAGTTATGCGCTCTTCAAAATTATTAAGAAAATGGACAATTTTAACTTCGTTTTCACTCTATCAACCACAAATATTGGCCAATCAAGAAAAAACTTTGACGCAATGTTGGTGACCACAAGATCTCCAATGATTTGGATTTTCCGTCTGATCGGACCACAAAGTCTCTAATTATGTGTCCTTTAACCCTTTCCCGAACGGCAAAACTTTAGGGTGGTCCACCGCAAAAACTGCCACTAATGACAAAATGGAAGTTTAATATTAAAGATAGAATTTCTGTAAAATATGACATAGAAAATATTGAGACAAAAGAAGAAACTGCTGGTAATCAGCAGTTTCTTCTTTTGTTTCAATGTTTTCCCAAAACTTTTCTTATAAGGACGTCAAAACCAGGTCTTGTTTGGGAAAGGGTTAACCTTTTACCAAACAGCAACATTTTACAGTGTCTCATTTAAAAACTAATTCAGAACACAAAATGGATGTTGATAAAATTCAAATGTGTGTGTGAGTTTGATTGGAAAATATTGAGGCAATAGGAGCAAAGTAAGGACCTTCATGGTCCTCTTGTTAGCTCAACTAAGCATGAAGTGCTCAATGTGAACTATTGTGGTTGCTTTTTGTCCGTCGTCCGCCCGTCTGTCAGTCCGTTCACAATTTCTTTCAACATCTTCTCATCCTAATCCATTGGGCCAATTTTAACCCTTTCCCAAACGACAACAATTTAGGGTGATCCAATTTGAAAGCTGCCGCAGACGAGAAAATGGACATTAATAAAGATTGAAATTATGCAAAATATATAAAAGAAAATATTGAGGCAAAAGGAGAAACTGCTGATTTTCAGCAGTTTCTTCTTTTGCTTCAATGTTTTCCTAAGCCCACTGTTCATGGGGCGTCAAAACCAGGTCTTGTTTGGGAAAGGGTTAACCAAAGTTGGCAGAAATGTTCCTTGGGTGACCCCTTCCAAACCTTGTTCGCGAATTTTTGATTTGTCATAAAATGTGGTTGTGGCAGGGCGTAGCTTATCAGACTTGGAGAAATCATAAGAAAATTATTTAAAAATCAACCATTGGGTCACTTTGAACCAATTTGGGCAGGAATATTCCTTTAGTGACTTTTTTCAAAATTTGTTCATTTTTTTCACATTTGTCAAAAAAAAAAAAAAAAAAAAAAAAAAAAATGCGGGCGTAGTAGGGGAGGGCGGGGCTTGTCGGTCTTTACTCTAAGATGCGTTTATTTTGGGGATCGTACGGACTGCAGGTAAGAGGAGATAATTTGCTTTTCAAAAAGCAAAATTATGTTTCAATATTCATCAAACCCTATGACTATGTTGTTGGTGATCATTTCAATCATCTACTTGAAAATATCCAAATTGATTCCCACTACATATTGTTTGGATTTAAAAAAAAAAAAAAAAAATCAGAGTGCCTTGTTTGGGGTAAATTTTAGGGATGACTATCGCAGACCAAAATGACTATTGCAATAGTATTGCTATTGACCAAATTGCTATCACGATAGTATTGCTATTGTAGGTTGCTATTGCAATACTATTGCGATACTATTGTCATACGCTTTTAGTGCTATAAATGGATATTTTTTCATTAAAAATCACATTTCCTGAATATTTACATAAATGAATTAATTTCCAGAATCATTAAATAAATGATCTGAAGGAAGAGAGTGTCATTTCATGATTTGAGTAGCCTGTCATTGATGTCTGATATTCAAAAGACCGATTTTGTGCTAAAATTAGACAATGTCATGTCACTCATGTGACAAATTGCTATTTTTAGAACTATAAAAACTATTGCGATAGTGTAAACAACTATTGCGATACTTTTTGATATTGCCAGTTGCCTATCACAATAGCACTATCGCAGAGGTCACTATTGCGATATATCGATAGTCCGATGTATCGTTACATCCCTAGTAAATTTCACAAAAATCTTTACATGTGCACATGTACAAAGTGAAATTGTGAAGCTTCCAGTCTATAACTTTTAGTCTATTTCCTTCGACCTTGACCTCTCTTGACAACAACAATTGACGTTCTGGACAGGCCACGGAAATTTTAACTTCACACACCATAATTTGTTGTTTTATCTGGCGAATGTGACAAAATAGTTGCCAATCCAGATGACGGGGGCTTATCGCGTGTTCGTGGGCATAGAGCGATGCTGCCAACGAATTAAAAGTAAGTTGGAGGATTCTTTAGTTCAGACTTCGAACAGTCTCACTCAGTAAGAGTCAGTTTGTTGACTGCGCACTGACTGTTACAGGTCATTGTAACCATTTGACAGTCGATAAATTGTTAAATTTTGTTGAATTAATTTTCCATGGATGTTCCCATCGCAGTTTGTTGATTGTGGCCAGTAATTGGAAGAAGAAGAAGAAGGGCATGAAAGGGGGGGGGGGTGTCCCGATTTTTAGCTCCACTGGCCTTTCAGGCCAGCAGGCTATTGTCATGGCCGTGTGTCCATTGTGCGTGCATGCGTGCATCTGTCGGTCCGCCCATGTGTGCATCCATAATTTTTTTTCTTTTAAAATCTCAAAAACTACTTGGATGGATTTCAACCAAACTTCACAGGAATGATCCTTGGGTGATCCTTTTCTTAGATTCCTTCAAAGAATTTGGATTGATCCAGAATAACTTGAGGTATCTGCCCTTGAATGTCAGAAATAGCTGGTTTTGACTTTATTTTTAGTGAGCCGGGACTTTATGTCCGGGGAGCTAATGTCACAGCCCTAGTGTCGGCGTCAGCGTCGCATCTTCAAAAACTTTAACCTGGTCTATATCTTAGGCACTATTAGGGATACAGCCTTGATACTTCACACATGGATACCTCTAGACTGATGTCAGTCTGTTAAGGATAACATCATTTGTATTAGAAAAAATGAAATTTCTTACCATTTCTTACCACGGTCGACATCTATTTAGGCAATGTCTGCCTGTCTTGATGCATTATGATATCTTCACTAATATTTCTCCCTGGGGTGAAGCATGACGGGTCAAACTTGACGGGGTTGTCTTTCCAGTAGTTGTTCAGTTGACTTTTGAAGCTGTTTAGGGAGGGTGCCATAACTAGTTTCTCCGGCAGGCTGTTCCATTGATTAACAACACGATTTGAGAAAAAGTTTTTCCTAATTTCTAACCTTGATCTGTTTTTGAATAATTTTAATGAATTTCCTCTTGTTCTTGGATCATTTGTAAATTTGAAAAAATTGTCTTTGATTATGTCCTCAAGCCCATGAACTATTTTGAATACTTGGATTAGATCAGCCCTTATTCTACGGTATTCCAAAGTTGGTAGACCGAGTTTTAAAAGTCTTTCTGAATAGCTTAAATTTTTCAAAGATGGAACCAGTTTAGTAGCTCTACGCTGGACGTTTTCAATAGCTATAATGTCTTTCTTGTAAAATGGAGACCACACACAGCTGGCATATTCGAGGTGCGGTCTTACTACAGATTTGTATAAGGATAAGAACATTTCCTTGTCCATATAAGTAAAACTCCTAAATATTAACCCTATGTTCCTATTTGCAGTGTTAACTTTTTTGTTGATATGTTCCGTAAATTTTAGCTGATTGTCCACAATAACCCCAAGATCTTTTTCACTTTGGACTGTTTCTACGATAGTTTGTTTGTTATCAATATTCATTACGTATTGCGAGTCAATCTCTTGTTTACCTATGTGTAAGTGTTTGCACTTTTGAGCACTGTAAGTCATTTTCCAATCTTTTCCCCACCTTACAGCTTCATCTAGACCCTCCTGCAGACTACTGACATCTTGATTTGTACTGATACAGTTGTACAGTTTGGAGTCGTCGGCGAACAGTTTTTAGCTCACCTGAGCAACATGCTCAAGGTGAGCTTTTGTGATCACCCTGTGTCCGGCGTGCGTCGTGCGTCGTGCGTCGGTCGTCGGAAGTCGTCAACAATTGCTTTAAACATCTTCTCCTCCTCAACCACTGGGCCAATTCTTTCCAAACTTGGCAGAAATGTTCCTTGGGTGACCCTTTTCAAAACTTGTTCGTGAATTTTTGATTCGTCAAAAAATGTGGGCGTGGCAGGGCGGGGCTTATCAGACTTAAAGAAATCATTAGGAAATTCTTCAAAAATCTTCTCCTCCTCAACCATTGGGCCAATTCTTTCCAAACTTGGCAGAAATGTTCCTTGGGTGACCCTTTTCAAAACTTGTTCATGAATTTTTGATTCGTCAAAAATTGTGGGCGTGGCAGGGCGGGGCTTATCAGACTTAAAGAAATCATTAGGGAATTCTTCAAAACTCTTCTCCTCCTCAACCACTAGGCCAATTATTTCCAAACTTGGCAGAAATGTTCCTTGAGTGACCCTTTTCAAAACTTGTTCGTGAATTTTTGATTCGTCAAAAATTGTGGGCGTGGCAGGGCGGGGCTTATCGAACTTAGAGAAATCATTTGAAAAATCTTTAAAAATCAATTATCAGGCCAATTTGAATCAAGCTTGGCAGAAATGTCCCTTGAGTGACTGTTTTCAACACATGCTCATGAATTTTTGATTCGGTGAAAATTGTGGGCGGGCCAGGGCGGGGCTTATCAGACTTCGAGAAATCGTAAGATAGTTATTCAAAAATCTTCTTCTCCTTAACCATTGGGCTGATTCTTACCAAACTTGAAAGGAATGTTTATTGGGTGACCCTTTTCAAAACTTGTTCATGAATTTTTGATTTGTCAAAAATTGTGGGCGTGGCAGGGCGGGGCTTATCAGACTTAAAGAAATCATTAGGGAATTCTTCAAAACTCTTCTCCTCCTCAACCACTAGGCCAATTATTTCCAAACTTGGCAGAAATGTTCCTTGAGTGACCCTTTTCAAAACTTGTTCGTGAATTTTTGATTCGTCAAAAATTGTGGGCGTGGCAGGGCGGGGCTTATCGAACTTAGAGAAATCATTTGAAAAATCTTTAAAAATCAATTATCAGGCCAATTTGAATCAAGCTTGGCAGAAATGTCCCTTGAGTGACTGTTTTCAACACATGCTCATGAATTTTTGATTCGGTGAAAATAGTGGGCGTGGCAGGGCGGGGCTTATCAGACTTCGAGAAATCGTAAGATAATTATTCAAAAATCTTCTCCTCCTTAACCACTGGGCTTATTATTACCAAACTTGAAAGGAATGTCCCTTGGGTGACCCTTTTCAAAACTTTTTCGTGAATTTTTGATTTGTCAAAAATTGTTGGCGTGGCAGGGCGGGGCTTATCGGACTAGGAGAAATCATGTGAAAAATCAATGGGGGGTATGATCACTTTCAGTGATATTCTAGTTTACAATAATGTAATTTGACATAATACTGACATATATATTTGTTTACAACAAAATTTATATTCTACACAATCAAATACACGAAGAACTCAGGTGAGCGATATCAGTGCCTTTCAGGCACTCTTGTTTATATACTGACAATACATCTGGCAAGTCATTTATGTATATAAGGAAAAGAATCGGACCAAGGACGCTACCCTGGGGAATTCCACTAGTAATTAAAGACCTTTCAGACGCAGCTCCATTTACGACTACTTGTTGAGTTCTATTTGATAGAAAGTTTGTCAGCCATTTATGCAATTTACCTCTGATGCCATAGGCCCAGACTTTTTTCAGTAATCTTCTATGGGGGACCTTGTCGAAAGCTTTGCTAAAATCCAAGTATATAACATCTACGCTCTTATCTTCGTCCAAGAATTTTGTAATATCTTCAAGAAATTCAAGAAGGTTAGTCGTACATGACCGCCCTTTGATGAACCCATGCTGGTCGTCAGAGAATAGATTGTTGACTGACATGTGGTTTACTATTTCATCCCTTATAATACGTTCTAATATTTTACCAGGCACTGATGTTAAACTAATTGGACGGTAATTTTCTACTTTTGACTTCGGTCAAGACTTTAGAATTGCTGATATGTTAGCTTCCTTCCAATGTTGCGGGTTGCTTCCTTCTTCGATTGACTTCTGGTAAACAATTTTCAATGGATTCAAAAGATTAGTTTTACAATCTTTCAGTAACTTTGGATGGAAGACGTCAGGTCCATTAGATTTAGATTGCTTTAGGCGGTCAATGGCCGATGAGATTTTATCTTCAGTGATTTCTATACTGTTCAATTCATTTTGGAAATTTCTGTCTTCAAATTCAGGTAACGGTTCGTCGCCTTCAATTTCGAATACACTGGTAAAGTAATTATTCAAAAGGTTGGCCCTCAAGTTATCATCTGCAGTTAGTTCTCCATTTGGCTGTTCAAGACATCCTAGACCCGTTTTGGTTTTCATTTTGGAGCGTATATAGCTCCAAAACAATAAGGTACATAGAAAATTGTTGCTCTGTGTCACCTGTATAGTTAAGATCAAGGAAGTTAATATGGGTATTTTATTTCTGAGTGTTAGTCTCCCTTGATTTTTTCAAGAGACATAAACACATATACAGGGCCTGACACAAGGCTAGGATACCTCCTGCCAAGACCTTTCATTTGGGACCATGACCTAATAACCTTGGAGTTTGACCTACTTTTAAAAAACTTAAACCTGGCCTATATCTCATGCACTATTACAGAAAGAGCCTTGATATTTTACCTTACCTTTACCTTTTACCTTTTACCTTTGCGTTGAGATCATCTTTAGGCTGGTGCCTCTTCGATCCGTCTTACTCTGTTGATATCCTGAATGCCCGCTTCCGGTCCGTAGCACTCGGGATTAAATTTGATAGGAATATGCTTCCACACTTTGTTTAAAACACTCTTAAAACTATTTACATTTTTAGCACTGATAAGCTCCTCAGGCAGGTTGTTCCAAGGTGTGATAATACGCATAGTGAAAAAATTTTTACGCAAATTTGTTTTACACTGTGGTTTATACAGCTTATGTTTGTGGCCTCTGGTATTTGGTCTATTATTTGATTTGTTAACGCAGAAAAGTTTCCCTTTGTTTACTTTATCGATATTGTTGATAATTTTGTAGGTTTGGATCATGTCTGTTCTTAATCTACGATATTCTAGTGATGGTAGTCCTAACAATTTGAGTCTTTCTGGATAGCTTTTATCTCTAATTTCAGGAACCAATTTAGTAGCACGTCTTTGTATATTTTCAAGTTTGATTTGCTCATTTTTATACATTGTCAACCAGACGCAACTCCCATATTCTAAATGAGGTCTAACAAGGCTTTTGTACAAAATCAAAAACATTTCTTTATCAATGACTGTAAAACTTCTTCTGATTAGTCCAATTATTTGGTTTGCTTTTTTGATCTTTGTATCGATATGTTCACGGAATAAGAGTTTGTTATCCACAATGATGCCAAGGTCGGTTTCTGTTGTGTCTTTTGAGATATTCTTATTTAGAAGAGTATACGGTGCGTTAGTTTTATCCTTCTTTCCAATGTGAATGTGTTTGCATTTGTCTTGATTAAAGTGTAGTTGCCATTTGTTCGACCACTCCTCTAGATTGTCAATATCCGATTGCAGCTTATCATGGTCTGCAACACTTTTGATGGGCGAGTATATCTTTGTATCATCTGCAAAAAGCTTGGTACTACAACTTAGATTATCTGGAAGATCGTTTATGAAAATAGTGAAGAGTATAGGGCCTAACACACTTCCCTGAGGAATTCCGCTAGTAACTTCTTTAAATGTTGAATTAACTCCATTCAGTACAACCCTTTGCATCCTACCTGTCAGGAAGTCCTCAATCCACCCTAAAACTTTTCCAGTGATTCCATATCCTTCCATCTTCTTTAATAGTCTTTTATGTGGTACTGTATCAAATGGGCCGCGGCCTTAGCGCAGTTGGTAGCGCATCTGACCCTCATACGAGAGGTCCCGGGTTCGATACCCGGCCGCGGCTAATACCCTTTCTGACAAAATTGTCACCCACCAATGGGTTTGAAATCGTTAACCTAAGTGGGCGAGCAGCTGGAGGCTCGGTAAGGGTGTTGTGGTAGTACTGGTTTGAGAAACAACAGGAATCCATGGGTAGGTGCTCCAGCCGCCGCGATATGACCCTGGTAGTTGAAAACGGCGTAAAACCCCAATAAACTCAAACTGTATCAAATGCTTTCTTGAAATCCAGATAAAGGACATCTAACTCCTTGTTTTCATCCAACATTTTGGTCCAATCTTCCATTGTCTCAATAAGCTGGGTGGTACATGATTTACCTTTCCTAAAACCATGTTGATTTTCCGAAAAAAGGTTATTTTCTTCCATGTGTGTTGTAATATTATCTCTGATGATTTTTTCCATAATTTTGCAGACGATGCTAGTAAGGCTTATTGGTCTGTACCAGCGGTCTGTTACCAGCGTCTTCTTTGGACCCTTTTTTGAATAATGGAGTGACATTTGATGTTTTCCACACAGAAGGTAACTTCATTTCTGTCATGGATTTGGTGAAAATTGTTGCTAGTGGTTTTGTAATCAAATCTGCTACTTCTTTTAGGAATTTTGGGTGCACATTATCTGGTCCCATACTTTTTCCTTCTTTCAGGGCCTTTAGATGCTTATTTATGGTCTCCTCATTGAAGATTATATTGTCTATCCTTTTATCAGTTCTTTTTGCGAAGTCTGGTATAAGATTGTTCTCTTTTGTGAAAACACTTTGGAAGTGATTGTTTAATAACTCTGCTTTTTCTTTATTGTCAGTGTGTACATTACCATTTTGGTCCTTCAAGACTGGGATTTGTTCTTTAACTTTTGTTTTAGATTTTATAAACTTCCAGAATTTTTTCGGATTCGTTTTAAGGGTTGACACAATATCTTTTTCATAGTTTCGTTTTGCTTCTCTGACCTTTCTCACTGCATTGTATTTGGCTTGACTGTATTTTGTTCTATTCTGTGTAGTCCTGCAATATTTGTATTTCTTCCACCTTGTACGTTTTACTTTTACGGCCTTGAGGGCTTCAGCGTTCATCCATGGTGTCTCCGATTTGTCTGAGTTAAATTTGCACTCCGGTATGTTCTCTTTTGCTAAATTCATAATAGTATCGGCAAATTTTTCCCAACTCGTCTGAGCATCACAATGGCTAAATTCTAAATCCCAGTTTTTGTCCCCGAGTATTGAACGTATATTTTCGTAGTCTCCTTTATGGTAGTTGAGTCTACTTAGTGTTTCTCTATTACTGTTACTGTCGTTCCCAGCAAGCAGATTAAATTCTATGCATTCGTGGTCACTTTTTCCTAATGGCGCGTTATGGGTTACACTATCAACCATCCCCATTTCCGTGGTGAAGATGAGGTCCAGTATGTTGGATGTATTTCCCTCTTTGTGGCGTGTTGGTTTTGCTATATGTTGTTGAAGAAAAGACTCTTGGATTATGTTAAGAAATTTTTGGGTTAAGCTGTTTTGACCTTCAGTACATCTTTCCATTTCCCAGTTGATGTTTTTGAAATTAAAATCACCCACATGTATTTTTAGGTTCGATTGTTGGCTATCTTTACTGTTATATGATAGTATTTGGTTTAGTTCGTTGATCACTTTGTTGTCCGTTGCACTTGGGCTACGATAGATGCAGGTTAATAAAATATTATTCTCTTCAGTGTTGATCATAATTTGGACATATTCCACTAATTTTGTTTTCACATATGGATACCTCATGTCATGATCTTGACCTTGAAACCATGACCTTTGACCTAGTGACCTTGACCCTGACCTTGAACTCCTTTTTTTGTGACCAGCTCTTGTATAGGCGAGCTACGTTGTCCGCAGACAACTCTTGTTAGGCCTACTCTAAAATGTACAATCTAAAATAAAATCTACAAATCAAAACAAGACTTGGACAGAATATATATAAGCAAAATGTTCTTCCTGGTTGTAATTTTCAGCTTGATCCGAATCTTACATCATGAGTTACATGCCCTTGAAGTTACATGCCCTTGAATTCGACAAAATTGCCATTTTAGACCAGAGGTCCCATTTACGCACATTTGTGCGTAATTCAGGTAGAGATTAAAAAAGTTATGCATGCAATTTTGAATCTATAGATGCATGCACTCTCTGATATTCGAGAAGAAAAATAAAAAATTTTAACAAAAAAATCATTGCAATCGGCGATAAATGCTCTGAAATTCTACCGGAATAGGTAGTTTGCAACGCTTCTTTGTTTACATTTATTTAATTTTACGATGTGTTATTTTTATGTTCAACGTCTACGAAAGACAACTCTTCGGTCTTGGAAGAGTATTAGATCTTTCATAGACGGTGTGCGCCTATGGATTGGCCAAGCATGTATCAAGAACGTCATTGAAACGTCTGTCAGCTATTCTACAACAAAATGTCGCAAAAGAGACTTTCTGATTTTGGATTCAAAGGTAAAAACACTCTGACTGGTCAATCAGAAGGAACTGCACAAGGTTCGAGCCAGTCCCAACAAACGGGTGAATCTGAAGGAAATGAGCCAAGTCAATTTGAACAAAAAACTTTCAATAAAAAGCAGCGAACATAACATTTCCTGAGTGCTTGGCTCTCTGAATTTTATTAAAAAAACTTACAAATGTCAGATGTCTTCATTACTTTCCCAGAATTGATTGGCAGAATCTAAATTCTTGAGCAAATGGAAAATATTGAGGAAAAGGGAGAAAAGTACTGTTCAAGTGCATTTTCTTTCTTTTCTTCAATACCCCCCCCCCCCCCCCCCCGCTTTAAAAATAAGTTTACTCCAAAGACATTGTTGTTTGTGAAAGAGTATGCTTACTAAGTTTTGGTCCATACAATAGTGCACTCCCAAATTTTGTGATGCACTCCCAATAATTTACACAAGGGGCTGCATGCACTCCCAGAAAAAAAGGTGAGTGGGAACCCTGTAGACTTTGTTTTCAGTGATACTAACAACCATAAATGTTAACCGATCATGATGATATTTAGTCAGAATCCTGTTGACAACAAGATCTTGCTAATTAGTATTTTTCAGGATGATCCCATCGTTACAATCTGAGTTATGTGCCCTTTAATCCGAGTCTTCTCTGGTGTAAATACGCTCTTTGATATTTTAATTTTTCGCTATCTTCATCAGAGAGCATTACTTGTTGAAAATCGCAGGAAGTTCTCCACAAGTTTTGGTGCTTCGATTTTGTGTATTATATCTAATCACTCGGTAAAACACTGTAGGGTATAGATAATTAATCATTTTTTGTCAAACCTCACCAAAAATTCCAATTCGAATTGGCATGCTGGAAGAAAATATCTGTCCGAAACTCAACAACCTCCAATTTCCTTGACGTTGTTATTGTAGGTCATGTGACCAGACCTCGTTTGAAAATAGAACGGAAGTTAGGTAATCAGTTACTGTTACGTGACTGGCCACGTGACCGTTTTTTTTTTTTCGAATTTCTTTCCAGTCACGTGACCGCCTTTGTTTAGAAATTATAGAGTATTCTTGAAAAAATCTTTTTTCCAAAATCAATTTATTTCGATCTGTTAAGCTCCCCACTTGAAAATGTATTGCTTTTCATGTGAAATTCTGTTTATTTTGTTCTCCATGCTCGTAAGTTACGGAATTGACCCAACTTAGTAGTAAACATTATTGGTGCGAATACTAGCTTGGAACCTTTGCCCAACATTTTTGATATATTTCATAATTTTATTTATGTATTCAAATTATGAGAGCTTTTTAAACTCGTTATTGTTATATTATGTCCGAAAGGCTCCTCAATTTGAGCTTTTTAAACTCGTTATTGTTATAACTATTACCGGTATGTTCGAAAGGCTCCTCAATTTGAAAAATAAAATATTATTTTCCTTTTTTTTTGAAATTCCAAACAGTTATGTCATAGTCAGGGGAAACCCACATTCCGGGAGCGAGAATTCGTGTTGATCACATGGTTTTAAATGGTAGGTCATGGTACAGGGTTTTTATGCTCCCCGAAGGGAGAGCATATAGTCGCCGCTTCGTCTGTCCGTCCGTCCGTCCGTCCGTCCGTCATTCTGTCCGTCCGTCCGTCCGTCCGTCCGAAGCGATTTCTCTATAACCCTTGGACCAAATCAAATGAAACTTACCATGTGAACTCCCTATGACATAATGCCGATGTACTTTTCCCAGTTTTTGGATTTGAGGCCTCGTCATGGGAAAAGGGGACTTAAGGTCAAATACACTTTTTCTCTAATTTCTCATAGTCTAATGGTCAGAATTTGATGAAATTTCATATTTGAGTAGCAAATCAGATGCCCTTGACAATAAACTACTTGAAATTTGCGTATAAAAAGTATGTCATGGAAAAAGGGGGCTTATCGTTTGTTAGCTTAATCTTAGCTCTGTATGGCATACATTTATTGTGACAAAGCCTTATTCGGGGAGCATTGTCCGTCTCTGACGGCTCTTGTTTTCCTACTATAATTAGTACCTGTAAAAGGAACCTTTCCCAATGACTACAGGCTCTTCCCAATTTTAGTACAGGCCGTTCCAATCTCCATAGCTACCGTTCCCAATGATCTTATGTGCCGTTCCCAATGGCCAGTCATGCAATGCATTTTAGTTTAACTAGATATGTCTTATCCAAACAGTTTGTATGGGTTACTGAGAAGTTCAATTCTTTTTAGACAGATCCCAATTCAAAATTCTAAGCTTTCAACAAACCACAGCATCATTGTTCCCAAAATAGAAACACTTAAAAAGTAGCTAGGAAAAGATTTAGATTAGAACATCTAGAACAATTTACATCTTCAAACATTTTGTGTTTTGCTCCAATGCTTTCTTAACCCTTTCCACCATGTCTTGGAATGGTGAAAATAACAGGAATTTTTATTTGCAGCAACACAATTAATGTTACTTTAAATGCCAGGAAAGTATTGAGAGAATTGGAGTCAATGCTTGATTTCAACATTATCTACCTTTCAACAGTTTCTAAATATAATGAATGGTCAAAACATATGGTCACAAGTATGCTCCTGTTTAAATCAAGACCTTACAATGATATGTGGTGCAGAATTTAGCCCCTAATGATAGATTAAGATGCACTTTTAAGATTCCCAATTAATCAATTTTTGTCGAGCCCGCTTGCGGTGAGCTCGACATAGTTGTCACAATGGCGGTTCGGTGTATGTGCGTTAGTGCGTGCGTTAGTGCGTGCGTGCGTTAGTGCGTGCGTCCGTCCGGATGGAGCTTGTACGGGCCATAACTTCACCATGGATGGAGGGATTCAGAAATAACTTGGCACAAATGTCAAGCTCAGTAAGGCGGAGTGTCGCGTGCAAGAACCAGATTCCAAGCTCAAAGGTCAAGGTCAAACTTGGAGGTCAAATGTCAAAAATGAGAAGATTTTTGCTTGTCCGGGCCATAACTTCACCATGGATGGAGGGATTCAGAAATAACTTGGCACAAATGTCAAGCTCAGTAAGGCAGAGTGTCGCGTGCAAGAACCAGATTCCAAGCTCAAAGGTCAAGGTCAAACTTGGAGGTCAAATGTCAAAAATGAGATGATTTTTGCTTGTCCGGGCCATAACTTCACCATGGATGGAGGGATTCAGAAATAACTTGGCACAAATGTCAAGCTCAGTAAGGCAGAGTGTCGCGTGCAAGAACCAGATTCCAAGCTCAAAGGTCAAGGTCAAACTTGGAGGTCAAATGTCAAAAATGAGATGATTTTTGCTTGTCCGGGCCATAACTTCACCATGGATGGAGGGATTCAGAAATAACTTGGCACAAATGTCAAGCTCAGTAAGGCGGAGTGTCGCGTGCAAAAACCAGATTCCAAGCTCAAAGGTCAAGGTCAAACTTGGAGGTCAAATGTCAAAAATGAGATGATTTTTGCTTGTCCGGGCCATAACTTCACCATGGATGGAGGGATTCAGAAATAACTTGGCACAAATGTCAAGCTCAGTAAGATGGAGTGTCGCGTGCAAGAACCAGATTCCAAGATGAAAGGTCAAGGTCAAACTTTGAGGTCAAATGTAAAAAATGAGTTGATTTTTGCTTGTCCGGGCCATTCCTTAACTTGGCACAAATGTCAAGCTCAGTAAGGCGGAGTGTCGCGTGCAAGAACCAGATTCCAAGCTCAAAGGTCAAGGTCAAACCAAACTCCATTGTAATGACAGCTGTAGACATAGGTATGGTCTTCTTTCTTCAAAATGAGCGGGCTCGACATGTTGCCCTTCGGCATCTAGTGTGAATTAATCCAGGGTTTTCCCTGAGCATGAGAATTTGGGGGTCACTGTGACCCCCTTGCCTTCATTTCTACTATTTTGTGGGTCAAATGCCCTAGGATTCAAGTATCATATGAAAATTTGGATTTCAAAACTTGTGTCATTAATGTCCCTCAAGTAAATTGCTAAGGGGTCATTTGTATTGAAATTGCGACAATGGCGCATGATTTGTGCGTCATGGAAAACCCTGTTAATCCTTTCCCAATTTAAAGATTTCACTACGCAAAAAATTCCCAATCGTAGGGGTACAGGTACCTTTCCCAATTGGCGAGAAAAAACGCTGTGGTAAACAAAGGCTGCTCAGGTAAGGGTTTTTGCAAAACATTGCTCATAAACCTTTTAGGAATACTTTTAGGTCGTAAATTTTCAACAGGCATGACAATAAATGGTTCATTGATTGATATCATCAGGTGTTTTAAGGATAGCGTTTAAGATCGGACGGTGAACGAAGCGCCACAACTTGTGGAGAACTTTCTGCAATTTTCAAAGAGTAATGCTCTCTGATGAAAATAGCGAAAATTCAAAATATCAAAGAGCGTATTTACATCTGAGAAGACTCGCATTATGTGCCCTTGAAATTGACAAAATTTCAGTTTTCAACATTTTTTTTACTTTTGCGGCCATGAATATAGACTAATATAGACAAAATTTGGACAGAATGATGGTGACCATTAGATCTTGCATGAGTTTAATTTTTAGCTTGATTTAAAATCACATACTGAATTATGTGCCCTTGAATTTGGCATATTTACAGTTTTCAACTCTATAATCGCTCCAACATCCCCAAAATACTAGTCAATCATTTACCTTCTTTTTGCTTTGACCACATGATTGCTGCTTTTTACTTTGTTTTTGCTCAAAGAACCACAAGTATTGAAAAATCTTGTCAAAAATTTGATTTAACAAATACAAGATATCAGGCCTGTGGAGCGACTCAAGCCCTTCAGGGCTTTCTAGTCATGTTCTAGCCTAGAATCTAGGACTCTTATTTAAATAAAGGGTCCCAAATGACTATTTTCAAAATTTATACCTATGATCCTCACAAAAACGCCTGTTACTTCGCCAATTTACAGATAATTACACTACACAAGATCTTCTTTATTTAGCTCATTTCACATTTATCTAGCAAAAAAGTCTGGTGGCCTGTACGCGTAATGTTCAAAGATTACCTTCACAGAGCCTAGTTTTTCGAAAAATGGGTCGAAATTGTTCTCATTTTATCCCATTATCAGACGGTGACGCTTTTTGACGCCCAACAAGATAAAGTCTTGTGATTTTCATTTATACAAAAATTTGATTTCATCAACTCAAAATTGTCGTATGCAACACCTTTGAAATTTGAACAGTCCAAATTTTGCTGTCTGGTAAAGGGTTGAATGACTCTTTTTCTCACATACATGACATGTAGCAAACATATTTTCAATACTAAGTATGCACAGGATATTACAGAATTCAGTTTTCAGGTTCAGGATGCACAGGAGCATATCGTCGGTCACATTCGAAAATGTTGTAACTACAGCTTAAATAAGCTGTAGTTACGACATTTTCGAACATGACCATGGATATATGGTCAGGGCTTTGTCTGTCTTGTCTTCGTCATGAGGGTTTTCTCCACAACTTTTAGGCCAAATTTGATGAAACTTCATGAAGCGCAGTGCACAAGAACAATAACTCTGCCGATCATATTTTTGGAGTTATTGTCCTTTGTTGATTTTCATTCTTATTTTTGTCTGAAGCATAACTCAAAAAGTATGTAATTTAAACTTCATAGGAGGATAGAATTCATTGATGAGAAGTGCAGTGTACAAGAATCCTAACTCTCCCAATCATATTTTTGGAGTTAATTATTGTCCTTTGTTGAATTTCATACTTCGTTTTTGTCTGAAGCATAAATCAAAATGTATGTAGAATTCATTGATGAGAAGTGCAGTGTACAAGAATCCTAACTCTCCCAATCATATTTTTGGAGTTAATTATTGTCCTTTGTTGAATTTCATACTTCATTTTTGTCTGGAGCATAACTCAAAAAGTTTGTTAGGTAGAATCAGTTTAACTTCATAAGTTGATAGATGTTATTTAGGAGAAAAGTAGGGAAGGCGGTTCTTGTTTGAAAAGGCTGAAATGCTGTTTGAAGTGGTCAAATATCCATTGCATAATTATTATTAGAAATTACAGAACAATGCTATTATAGCCTTCAAAAAAAATAATTTTGTAAGTCATTTTGGCATACAGGCTTTTCCTAATGAATACCCAGATACAAGGGGATAAAGGCTTTTCAAAATGCAATGTTTCATTTATGCTTCATCAAAACGCAGGACACAGGACTGATGAACACCAATCCCTTCGATCGCCAGACATGGAGAGGGAGACTTCGCTGTAGACTGGGCAGCCAGGCCCCACCCTCGGAGGAGGACTACTCCACGGCCTGGATAAACTAAACAGGATGCCTTCACTCCCACTTATCTGCTAACTCTTAGGACCCTTTTTCTAGATCATGGCTCATATATTTACAGATCTACAAAACGCATCACAATCAGCAGTTCTAGTGAAGAGTCATAACTTTCATTCGTCACCAGACATAACTATTTCTGCAGCATTTGGAAAATCAGGCAAAAACAAACATGGGGGGAAGAAGAAAAACACTGCTGGAAATGGAGTGAACAAGATAGAACTTGGACGTCAGGTTGGAGGATCTGGTGGAAAAGATGGGAGGGGAACCAGCGGACAAGGACTCGTCTGTCCGTCATGTAACTCGCCATTTGTGCAGCTAGAAACATTCGAAGGTAAAATAGGGAACAATTTTATTCAGTTAATCGTGACATAGTTTCTGACAAACAATAGTAATTCATGGGTGTTGTTATAAAATCTTGTAACTACGGCTTGATACAAGCCGTAGTTACAGGATTTTATAACAACACCGATGGTTTATAATATAACATAATGGTAAACCCAATCTATTTCTAGTACAAAATTATTTGCCATTATCAAAATTTTCCATAACTTGTATTGATTACATGACATTTAAAAAAAAATACCTGATCAAAATTCTTCTTTTTTTTCCTTTTTTAATACTGCAAAATGCGAATCTTATTAAAAGTAATATTGTAAAACGTATTTGTCAAAAATATCATTGACATGCATAATTAAGTAAACATTTGTGAGAACTATGTGTGTTAATTAACCCTTTCCCAAACAACAAAATTTAGGCTGATCCTAATTGAAAACTTATGCAGACAACAAAATGGATAATGTTAAAAGAAAGGATTTTTGTTCTATACAGCACAGATATTTAGACGAAAGTAGAAAATGCTGATTGTTGGAAATATCTTCATTTGCTTTGATATTTTCTTAACTTTTTATACGCCGCCGGAGGCGGGCGTATATTGGCGTCATCTTCTCCATCTGTCCATTATACGCCGCCGGAGGCGGACGTATATTGGCGTCATCTTCTCCGTCTGTCCGTCCGTACGTCCGTCCACTTTTCTTGTCAACGCAACTCCTCCTAAGTTTCTGGCTGGATCTTCTTGAAACTTGGTCAATGTTATCACCTCAATGGGTAGATGTGCATGAAGGAAGGATTTTATGGTTCGTTGATTTTTGCCTGAGTTATGCCCCTTTTAAACTTAGTCTCTGGGGCTTATTGAAATTGCAGCCTTGTCAATGCAACTGCTCCTAAGTTTCTTACTGGATCCTAATGACATTTGGTCAATGTTATCACCTTAATTAGTAGATGTGCATGTAGGAAGGATTTTATGGTTCATTGATTTTTGCCAGAGTTATTCCCCCTTAAAACTTAGTCTCCGGGGCTTAATGAAATTGCAGCCTTGTCAACGCAACTCCTCCTAAGATTCTGGCTGGATCCTAATGAAACTTGGTGGATGTTATTACCTTAACCCATTACCACACAATGACTCTTTTTGACTCCCCACAAGAAACTGGCTATGGAAAACATTGTGGAAGATGAAGAAATTGCTTGTGACAAGCAATTTCTTCATTTTCCATAATACTTTCCATACAAAATGATAAAAGAGTGAACTTTTTCATTCATTTTTGTTGTCGTCTGCAACATCTTTGAATTTGGAATTTGTCCAAAATTCTGCCCTTTGGTAATGGGTTAATTGGTAGATATCCATGAAGCAAGGATTTTATGGTTCATTGATTTTTCCATGAGTTATGCCCCCTTCAATCTTAGTCTCTGGGGCTTAATGATATTTCAGCCTTGTGAACGCAATTCCTTCAAGGTTTTTGACTGGATATTTATGAAAACCTTTTTGTGAACACAACTTTTTACAGGTTTTTGAGTTAATATTTATAAATCCTTGTCAATGTCATTTTTATGGGGGGGTATACTGGATTCAGGTTGTCCGTCTGTCCGTCTGTCCGTCCGTCTGTCCGTCCGTCCGTCCGTGGACACAATTTTGTGTCCTCTTCTCCTCCCACAGTTTTTGACCGATTTTGCTGAAATTTTAGCAGGTTGTTTCCTATCATATGAAGTTGTGCACCTGCAATTTTCATCTTGATCCAGGCAGTAGTTTCAGAGTTATGCCACTTTGAACTTTAGCACTTTTTCAGTGACAACGCGCTAGTGGGGGTTATTTGTCCGCTTTGCGACAGTTCTAGTTTTCTCAAGTTTTATAAGTGGCGGCGTATATTGTGACCATGGCACTCTTGTTCTATTACAGATGTCAAAACCACAGAAATGGTTAAAAGCCATATGAGCAGGTTTAAAAAAAATGTGACCAAAGTGTGACATTTAAATGTTAAGAATAACAGCTAATTTTACTGAATATCATCCAGATTTCTTAATTAGGGTGGCTAAAAACTATTCTAAATGGTAAAGCAGTGCCCAAATTATATTTTAAATTCTTGTTCACTACTTTTTAGCTAAAATTGTGTGCATAATCTTGCAAAATGACAACAAAAAAGCGTTTCACTCCTGACAGCATATATATTGCACAATATGAGAAATTGTAACCCATGAATCACTAAAAAGTAGAGTGCAGAATGCCCACAAGGTTGATGGCTTCCTGAAAAAAATGAGTGGTAGATTTATGGCTGAATAGACAAAAATGAGAACACATTTTGAAAAATAAAAGTGTTTCACTCCTGACATAAAATTCAGAGGGGTATTGTATATAACAGGCTCCACATCCTCAACCAATGAAGATAAGATGAAAAAGTAATTTTAAGATGATGATGCACATGTTGTTTTATGAATTACAAGTGCTTATTGTAGTATCCTGTCTCTGTCTTTTATTTACCATAGCTTAGAAACTTGGTAAAGTGTTAAGTGTCACACAAAAACGTTTCACTCCTGACATTTTTGACATGTTTTAATGACATATCTTTTTTATTTGTGAAGCGATTTTCTTTAAACCTGGTACCCAGTATATAGACACAATAACACATCTTTTTAGCTTTGATTGGGTTGAATATGTTTCTCTGTAAATGCCGTGGCATGTAAAAAGCAAATGGTCACATTTTTTTAAAAGTTGCCCATATGTCAAAAAAGTAAAAATTATGCATTGCTATTTGAATTTTGTAGGCTATCCAAGATTTATCAAATGTTACAGTTGTAGCAGCTTATTTACACAAGTTGTTGAAGATGTGAAGACTGTCATCACTCCAAAAGAGGTAATTACCTATTAGGGTCCTTATTTCTTGTTTATATAGCCAGTAGAATGGCTCAGGCCCTCTTTTGGCCTTTTGTTTACTCTTTACCAAAGAACTTTTTGTTTTGATTTTCCAAATAGAAAAAAAGCTTCAGAAACCACTGCATTAAACTCTTCATTTTCATTTGTTACAAAGGAATTTTAGGTGTTTACTTTGCTGAATTAGGGCCATTGCATATTGTAATCTGTCACTGTCCCAACTCTAAAGGGGCTGTGATTGACAATAGCTCAGCAGTCTCTTACTCATGAAGTCCTGGGTTGAATCCTGCTTCAAATGTCCTTTCTGACATAATGGTCTCCCACAATGGTTTGATAATCGTTAACTTATCTGGGCAAGCAGCTGGAGGCTTGGTAAGAATGTTATGGTAATACTGATGTCAGGAACAAGAGGAATCCATGGTTAGGTGCTCCAGCTGCACTATATGACCATAGTAGTGGAAAGAGGCATTGAACCCCAAATAATCAATGAATCAATCAATCAATCAACTCTTAAGGTCACATCATTGTTTATCATTGCTAGAAGAGCAATGAAATAAGGCCTTGGGATTTATACTTACAAAACAACTGCCTTGTAGGTAAATACTTGTATAACTCTTTTTTCTAATTTGAAAGGTGTTAAAGACAACAATTTCAAGTTTATTAGATTTTTGAAAAAAAAAAAAACATAATGAGATTGGATTTGAAGAAAAAGCCCTTCTGGCATTTTATCACCATGTTTTCAGCTTAGCCTGTGCATAAGAGCAGTCTGATCAGGACCTATGCTGAATTTTAACAGTTACAGATTATGAAAAGGCTATTGAAGACAAGCATGAATCCAGGTCAAATTGTGTGTATATACAGTCGACACACTTTATGTCGACATCGGATAAGTCGAATTTCTGCTTAAGTCGAAGTGAATATTTGGTTCCGTCCTCAACATAGTTTAAAAAAAGTTTAAACAAAATTATTATGAAATAAATATAGCCATTGAAATTTAGTAGGAAAAGGATAGAAATTGCTTGTCTCGAGCAATTTCTTTCCTTTTCCTTATATTTTTTCATTTATGAACGTTTTTGATGAACAATAGAATGGTCAAATGTCATTTAAAACAAAACAAAACAAAATCGGATGAATCGAACTCCGAATATGTTGATGTATTTTGACGGCCCCTCTGACTTCGACACAACGAGTGTTGACTGTATGTGCAGGCTGCTTTGGATCCATATTGGTCTCATATGCAGTAACACTTTCCCAAACAAGACCTTGTTTTAACGTCCCTAACAGGAAAGGCTTGGGAAAACTTTGAGGCAAAAGAAGAAAATGCTGATTATCAGCATTTTCTCCTTTTGCCTCAATATTTTCTATGCTACATTTTACACAAATTCAATCTTTATCAACCACCATTTTGTTGACTGAAGCATCTTTCAAATGGGAACATCCTAATTTTTGGCTGTTTCGAAAAGGGTTAAAGAGCCTTTTTTCAAAGCATGTTTCTTTTTTCCATTGCAGTTGAAGGAATGTTTGGATGAGGTTGTCATCGGACAGGAGCGAGCCAAAATAGCACTATCGTCAGCTGTGTACGAACATTACAAACGTGTGGCTCATAACACGGCACATCAGTCAACCATGAATGCTTCATTCCAAGAGGCTGAACAGGCCAAGTTTAGAGGTAAAATACTTCACCAACACATGTCTGATGTTGTTTCCCTTGGTCTGATACGTTTTTGCTACTGTCAGTCCCACTGTTAGTCTTAGACACTAATTTTGATCTAGTAGATAAAGAATGATAGCTCAGTCTGACAAAGTATTATTCCATCTGACTGATTATTCAGTACTATCAGACCGAATGTCTGACAAAGATTTGTGATTCTTCTTGTCTACCAACAAGTTACTACTTATTTTGTCAAATCCTAAATTGCATTTCCAGTTGAAATGAATATCTTTTCTGACATCTTGTCTTCCTTTGTTTGGGCAATAGTAAACTTATGTTGGAAGAACAGCTGGAGGCTTGGAAGGGATGTTATGGTAGTATTGGTGAGAGGAATGACAAGAATCTTTGGTTATGAGCTTTGGCTGTTTTGACAATGACCCAAACACTTTCTAGGCCTTTCAAAAACAAGACCTGTGTTTGTTGTCCTTATATTAGAAAGACATGGGAAAACATGGATGCAAAAGAAGACAATGCTGATAACTAGCATTTTCTCCTCTTGCCTGAATATTTTCTATGCAATACTGTGCACAAATTTTAAATTCATTAACAGCTATATTGTTGTCTATAGCAGCTTTGATATATTATGACAACCTTAAAATTTTGCAGTTTGGGAAAGGTTATCATGGTATTGAAGCCCATTCAAAGCCAACAAAATCAAACTAAATCTGAAAAAAAAATCATCTTTTGCTAGTAAATAAGGTGAAAGGTTGTTCTTTTATGAATTATAATATTGATTAGTCCCCTACAGGCGAATTTCTTTATTTTCTATAAAGTTTTCTCAAGCCTTTATCTCATGGGGTGTCTGAAGGCATCATTATGTAAAAATGGGTTAAGGGGCCATTTTTCCAGAACCAGGCTCATATCACTGCTTTTCAACAAAAACTTTGTAACTGCAGCTTAACCCTTTCCCAAACAAGACCTGGTTTTGACGTCCCTAATAGTAAAGGCTTGGGAAAACATTGAAACAAAAGAAGAAACTGCTGATAACCAGCAGTTTCTCCTTTTGTCTCTATATTTTCCATGCTTTAATTGTACACGAATCCAATGTTTATCAACACTAATTTTGTCATCTGGAGCAGCTTTTGAATTGGATCACCCTAAAATTCTGCCGTTTGGGAAAGGGTTAAAACAAGCTGCAGTTACGACGTTTTTTGTTGAAAAGCGACAATATCTTATTTATCAGGTGTATTACATGCAGGACCGCGACTAAGCAGTGGTATATTCAGTCAGGACATGTCTCAACAGAACAGCTATGTTAAACAGTCATGTACATCTGCACCGGATATCAAACTACAGAAAAGTAACATATTGATGATTGGACCAACCGGATCAGGTACGAATTGGCACTTTATTCATATATGACCCATCATTCTTAACCCTTTCCCAAACGATAAAAATTTGAGACAGTTCCACTTTGAAAGCTGTTGTAGACAACAAAATTTATGTTATTAAAGTAAAGATTTGTGTACAAAAAAGCATAGAACATATTGAGGCAAAAGGAGAAAATGCTGGTTATCAGCAGTTTCTACTTTTGCCTCAATATTTTCCCAAGCATGTTCTTTTAGGGACGTCAAAACCAGGTCTTGTTTGGGAAAGGGTTAAAGGGACCTTATTGGAAGTGTAAAAGTATTGGCCCTAGTCAGACTGCACAGCCTGAGTAGGGTCTATTATATGGTACTTCTGACTCTAAAATATTTTCTAAATCTAGAATGCTAATTTATGTTATCTTAATATATGTTCATTTTCCAAATATGGCATCCAGTTTAACTGTGCTGAGGTTGATCTGTTTCTTGAAATTTGCTTTTGTGGACTTTTCATAAGGTTCTTTGTAGTGTTACAAGTCACATATTTCTACCAAATGAAAGCCTCACAAGCAGGGGTTGTCAAACTCATATGTGACCTATCATGCTAATAGGGACCTTATGGGAAGCCCATAAACCCAAATTTAGAGAAATGGATCAGACTCTGCAGAGTTAAACCAGATGTGGTTATTTGAAACTGAACATAGGAGAAATATTCTACACTAAATAATCATTTAAAGTGAAAAGAACAGGCAGATACTTTATGGTAGATACTTTTCAAATTTGTCATATAGAACAGCATTATTAGAAAATGTCAAAAGTGTTGTGTCAAGGGATTCTCCTCAGTGTGTTAAAGGACTTGCATATTTCTCATGCATATTTCTTCCTCCTGTTTCCTGTGATACAAAAATTGTGGGTCAAGGAAAATCAATGCTTATTTTACAAAAAAAAAGTGCCTTTACGGATACACATTTGCCTCACAAACAATTTATTTTCAGGGAAGACATACCTTGTATCAACCCTAGCCAAGTTTCTAGACGTGCCGTTTGTGGAGTTTGACTGCACGTCGATGACATCGTACGGATATGTGGGAGAGGATGTGAACACCCCGATCAGTCTGCTGTATCAGGAGTCCGGATATAACATTGAAAAATGCCAGCAAGGTGAGATACAGAGCTACAATTAACCCTTTCCCAAACGACAAAATTTTAGAGTAATCCACTTCAAAAACTGTTTCAAATGACAAAATGGATGTTATTAAAGATAAGATTTGTGTAAAATATGGTACAGAAAATATTGAGACAAAAGGAGAAACTGCTGGTTATCAGCAGTTTCTTCTTTTGTTTCAATATTTTCCCAAGCCTTTTCTATTTGGGACGTCAAAACCAGGTCTTGTTTGGGAAAGGAGGGATGACTTCTTGAACTGCAAAATATCTTTCAATGCAAAATATCTTTCAATGCAAAATATCTTTCAATATTGATCAAACCTTATATTGTGGGCATCGATTAGAATGACGATTCAAATGAGTACCCATAACATGGGGTTTGGATTTGAAATGATAGATTTAGAATTTCTTTACCACGGTTTAACTGAATCTTGTTGAAATGGTTGGAAAAAAAACGTGAGAGAAAAGGAGAAATAATTGATCATCAGTTATTTCTCCTTTTCACTCAATATTTTCTTTTCTATATTGAACACATATTCTACTATTAACATTATTCATTTTGTTGTCTCCAATTCCTTAAATTCTTCCCTGAAAATGGTGCATTTTGACACTCAAAAAAAAAAAAACTATCCATAATGGAAAGATTTCTTTAAATCACATCAACTTAAAATTGTCCTCTGTAAACACCTTAACCCTTTCCCAAACAAGACCTGGTTTTGACGTCCCTAATTGAATAGGCTTGGGAAAACATTGAGACAAAAGAAGAAACTGCTGATAACCAGCAGTTTCTCCTTTTGTCTCAATATTTTCTATGCCATATTTTACACAAATTCTATCTTTACTACCTTTCATTTTGTCATTTTTATCAGTTTTTGAAGTGGATCACCCAAAGATTTCGCCGTTTGGGAAAGGGTTAAAATAGGAACAGTCCAAAATTTTGATATCTGGTAATGAGTTTAACCCTTTTCCTTATGGCAATGTGTAAGGCTGGTCCAAAAAGTTGATGCAGATGCAATTTGGAGTTATTGAAAAACTTGAAATTATGAATATTTTAGTCTCTCATTGTTGAAAAAACACTAATTGGAAATCAAGAAATTGCTTGTCGCAACCAAAAATTTCTTCAATTTCCTTAATGTTTTCAAATTTATTTATCATGTTTAGTGTCTGAAAGTGTCATTATGTTGGAATGGATAAAAATTATTTTTGTGAAGAAGACCACATTTTCTCCTTTTGCCTTCATATTTTCTATGCTATATTGTACACCAAAACAATCACAACAAAACACTGATTTAGTTGTCTGTAGCAGCTTTTAAAGTGGACTTATCTGAATTTTTGTGATTTTGAAAATGGTTTAGTCCCTCTAAAATAGCAATATTCAAGACAGGTCTGATTTGAAGTCAATTTATTCTTTAATGTTTACAGGAATAATTCTTCTGGATGAAATGGACAAGATAGCCCGGAGACAAGTGAGCATGTCAAACAAAGACGTGGGCGGGGAATCCGTCCAACAAGCCTTGCTGAAAATACTGGAAGGATCAAAAGTCGAGGTCTCGAAAGGCGGCAAATCCAGCAGAATGGAAAGTGGAAATAAAACAACTGTGGATACAACCAATATACTGTTTATAGGCGCTGGTGCCTTTACCAACCTTGATAAACATATCAAGAAAAGAAAAGATAAAAAGGTTAGTATGTCAACAGATAAGAGGGGATAAAGTCATTCTAGATTTCTTATTTCAAATACAAACCCTATGTTGTGCGTACTCATCATCATCATCATCATCATCAGTGTTTAGTTTAACGTGCAGGTGTAGGGACTGTTCCACCGTCAGCGGGATCCCGTCCAGATGACTGGCTGGCTGCACGCATAGCAGATTTAACTTTAGTTCTCCATTTCTTCCTGTTGTTGGTTTGGGATATTGATATGTTCCATTCCCTGGCATCTCTCTCTGCTAGTTCTTTCCATGAGGTTTTTGGACGTCCAGCGCTATGCTTTCCAGAGACTTCGAACTGGTATGCAGTCTTAATTGCATTGTTTGATCTTTGTACATGGCCATACCAGCAGAGTCGTCTCTCTCGCAGTACAAGGGCAAGGTCTTCAAGGCCGATACGTATTAGAAGCTCCTGTGACCTTACAGTGGCTGTGTCTTTTGGTTTTATGCCACAAATTTGGCGGATCATAGCCCTGTCGTTGCATTGTAGTCGCTGGAGGTTTTCCTTCGTCAAGGCCCAGGTCTCACTGGCATGAAGCATTGCACTCCTCACACATGTGCTGTACACACGGCCTCTGGTCTGATAGGAAAGGTGATGTGATATGAGGACTAGTGTTAATTCTCTGAATTTTTAGCTCCACTGGCCGAAGGCCAGCGGGGCTTATGTCATGGCCCTGTGTCCGTCCGTGCGTGCGTCCGTGCGTGCGTGCGTGCGTAAACTTTTTCTTTAAACATCTTCTTCTCCAAAACTACAGGACCAATTTCAACCAAACTTCACACGAATCATCCTTGCATGAATCTCTACCAAATTCCCAGGGCGCCCAGTAACCTATAAATACCTATAAATACCCATATTATCCTATATTTCTGGACCTTACCTATAAAAACCTATAATATCACCCATTTAGACCCAAAAACCTATAAATACCTATATTTTTGTGTTTTGGTTAAGCGATGATTACAAAATTTAAAACAAATACTTTCAAAATAGCAGTTTTCTATGATTTAAAAGTACATGTAATTATTATCTATCAATATACAGTAGAAATTAGTGTATTCCTTACAGGCCTCTTTCAAACTTTAATGCCAGGGAAGGACTGATCAAACATAATATTTATCACTGTTGAAGAAGCTTGCATGTATGTTTTGTCAACTTTTACTGGTATTGACCATTTTATTAGTGGATATTAGCTTTTTATGAACAGTAAAGTTCTGTTTAAATAACTTTGTGCAAGTACTACTTATAGACAATCTATAACTTTGTGCAAGTGTTACTTGTAGACAAATGAATTATGAAATCTTTATGTGAATGCAGGTGGAAAACCTTTATAACTTGAAGCAGGTCAGTTTTGCTTCTGATACACAAAGCTAAGGTCGAGTTTCTGTCCTGAAGATATAACATAGTCAGTAGCAGTCTTCCATTTAGGCTCTGGGGAAGATTAAAGAATAGAGAACCTTCTTTTGTACTCAACTGTTAATGACTAGAAGCCAAATTTAGGTAGAAACGTTTAGATTTTCATCTTGCTCAGCTGTCACAGAGACTGATTGAAATTTGTACATGGACTTGCTTGTCTTGTTATGTTTGTTAGAGACAACCAGTATGCCTAAAATTAGATATAATAGAATTAAACAATTATTTTTAGATCACCTTGGCAATTGGTGCTAAGTTTGAGGTATTGTGATTGGGAACTATGGTCATCCATTTATCTGCCTGTCTATAAACATATTCTCTCAATTGATATGACAAAGTGTCTTAAAATTTTGTTTGTAGCATCAGCCAAAGGCCTGCTACTGAAACACTTTAAATCATTGTTAAAAATTGGCCCTGTGTTCTTGGGGGTATCTTATTTCATATATGGACAAGGAAGGACAATCTACTTCTCCTGAATTGTTTGGCCAATGGCATTGAAAATGGTATATGAAACTGTCTTTTGACCCTCTACTGAAATACTTATTATCATAAATTTATGATATAATACAAACTGACCCTATGTTGGTTGGTATCAGATTTCATATGGGGATAAAGGGGGAAATCTTGTAATATCTCCTTCACCTAAATTGTTTTGCCTAAGGCTTTAAACTTGGTATAAAGAATTGTCTCGTGGCCCTCTGCTAATACTTCAAATTATATTGATACAATGAAAAATGGCTCTGTGTTTGAGTATCAATTTCAATTTGCTGTGTAGAACCACCTAATGACCCTCTACCAATATCCTTCAAAATATTGTGGTACAATGACAATTGGTCATAATGTTGTTTGGTATTTTATTTCATGAGAGACAAAGTAGGAAATCATGCACATTTTTATCCTTTAGAAACAGTTTGGCCTATGTCTTTGAAATTTGGGTTGTAGAATTGTCTTACCAAAGAACATCAAATTTTTTGGTTCTGTGAAATTTGCCCTATATTGTAGAATATCAAATTTCTTTCATTCATATTTTACTCCAAAACTATTTAACCAATGACTTTCAAATGTGGTGTGTAGAATTGTCTAACCACCCTCCACCAAAACGCTTCAAAATTTTATAGTATTATGAAATTTGGTTCTATGTTGTGGAGAGATTCCATATCCATATAGAGACAAAGAACTTAGAAGGAAATCTAGAGCAAACTTCTCTTGACAAATCATTTTTTCAGAGGCCCTATATTGAGGTTTTTGCATGTATCATGGCAGCATGACTCTCTGCCAAAATTCTTCTAATTGCCTTGTTGCAATGAAATTTGGCTGGAAGTTGTTGGTCTAGGAAGAGACAGAAGATATCAAATACAATCATGTCCTTAAAACCTCAATTGTCGAGCGACAGTGAGAGATAAATGGCCTTCTTGGCTCTCATGTCCTGATAAGTTTATGGTATTCTCTGGAACACCTTAATTTTCAGAACAGAAAGCAATAGCTAGTAAATGGCTGTCTTGTCGGTTTCTCCTGTTGTCCTATTAATAACAGAGAGCTGGAAGGTAGTGGTGGTGGTAGAGAAATGTTTAAAGTAGTGTATTCTTCATCATAAACACAACCTATATTATCCTATATTTCTGGCTAACTGATACCTATATTATTGGGACATACCTATATTTTTGACGCCAAAAGTCACTGGGCGCCATGAATTCCTTCAAAAGAATAAAATCTATGCAGAACTTGAATTTTAATTAATTTAATTGAATTAAATTTTCGAAAAATCTTTAAAATTTCTTCTTCTCCAAAACTACTTGACCAATTTCAACCAAACTTCACAGAAATCTTCCTTGCATGAATCTCTACCAAATTCCTTCAAAAGAATAAAATCTGCGCAGAACTTGAATTTTAATTAATTGATTTACATTTTCAAAAAATCTTTAAAAGTTCTTCTTCTCCAAAGCTACCAGACCAATTTCAACCAAACTTCACACGAATCATCCTTGCATGAATCTCTACCAAATATTTTGAAAAGAATAAAATCTATGCAGAACTTGAATTTGAATTATTTTAATTGAATTAAATTTTCGAAAAATCTTTAAAATTTCTTCTTCTCCAAAACTACTGGACCAATTTCAACCAAACTTCACAGAAATCTTCCTTGCATGAATCTCTACCAAATTTCTTCAAAAGAATAAAATCCGCGCTGAACTTGAATTTTAAATAATTTAATTGATTTAAATTTTCAAAAAAATCTTCAAAAAAATTTCTTCTCCAAAACAACTGAACCAATTTCAACCAAACTTTACAGAAATTTTCCTTGCATTAATCTCTTCTTAATTCCTTCAAAAAAATAAATTCTATGCAGAACTTAAATTTTGATTAATTTAATTAAATCAAATTTTCGAAAAATCTTTAAAAATTCTTCTTCTCCAAAACTACGGGATCAATTTCAACCAAATTTTACAGAAATGATCCTTGCATAAATCTCTTCTTAATTCCTTAAGAAAAATGAATTCTATGTAGAACTTAAATTTTGATTAATTAAATCAAATTTTCAAAAAATCTTCTTTTCCAAAACTACTGGACCAATTTTAACCAAACTTCACACAAATCTTCCTTGCATTTATCTCCTCTTAATTCCTTAAAAAAATAATTTCTGTGAAGAACTTAAATTTTAATAAATTTAATTAAATTGAATTTTCGAAAAATTATTAAACAATCTTCTTCTCCAAAACTACAGGACCAATTTCAACCGAACTTTACAGGAATCTTCTTTGCATGAATCTCTTCCAAATTCCTTCACGATCGGATGAAAAGCATGCCCATTGTGGGCTAGGCTTTTTTTTTGCTATATGAAACAGTGTAATTTTAAGAAAATTTTAAAAACATTTCTGCTCCTTAATTACTTATTGGATTTCATTCTGGTGTAGCTTGAATCTTCTTTGAATAGACCTCTATTGTATTCCTTGAAGATGTTAGTAGTCTAAATGTCTAGAAGCCAGTGGAGCGATACAGGGCTATCTTGGTCCTCTTGTTTCCAAGCTGTCTTGACCCTTGTGGTAGTGGCGAGGTCACATCCCCCTGCGGCAGAGAGCATGTCCCCCAAGTAGCAAAAAGAAGATACTACTTCCAGCTTGTCTGTTCTGACCTGGACCTCACTCTGTGGACGGCCGTCTATTGGGCGCGCAGTTCCCATGCAACGAGCGCATCTGTAATCTGGGTTTGCTGTCAGTCTTTTTAGTTCACTGCACTTCTTGTGTACCCATTTACGGCATCCGTTGCAGTGTATATTGTTTCTGCCGACACCTGTTAAGCAAACTGAGCACGGGAAACTTCCAGACTCTTGCAGATGATCTAGGCCGGTTCCGCATATCATAACCTTTGGTTTTTCTCGCATTCACTCTGAGTCCTTTCTCTTCCATACCGTCTTTCCATACTAATAGCCTCTCGACACAACTTTCTAGAGTTTCTGCGATGATGACAACGAGACAATTCTAATGAGTACCCACAATGTAGGGTTTGATTAACATTAAAAAAATATTGCATTTTGAAAAGCCCTTTATTCTCTCTTATCTGTAACTCTGGGTTGATGTGACAGAAAAAGTGGGAAGTACATATTAACCATTTCCCAAAGAATAAGGATTTAGACTATCCTAACTTTAGAGCTGCTGCTAAAGACAAATTAGATGCTGATAAAACAGAATTTGAATACAACTTATTGAATCAAAAAGAAAATAGGAATGGTTATCAGCATTTTCTTTGTTTGCTTGAGTATTTTCCAAAGCCTTTTTCTATTGGGGAGTTTGAAACGCGGTCCTGTTTGGGAAAGGCTGAAAGGCTCAAAATCTAATGATACCCCATTGTATGTCCTTAGTATTAACATCCATAGACTCAATAAATTTTGTCATTGAGTGAAATATTCTACATAACACTGTTTATATATATTTGAAAGGGTTAAAGTATTCTTGTGTATTTTCAGTTTGTAGGTTTTGGAACACCAGTTGAGTCCAACAATACAGAACCTGTCACCAACGTCACAGACTTGTTTACTAAAGTGAGCGATGAAGATGAAGCCAAGGCCCTGGACGAAGCATTCCAGAGTGTGCAGGACATTGACATCATTAAATACGGGTTTTTACCAGAGTTTGTCGGACGCATGTGTAAACTTGTAGTGACGCATTCGTTGAACGAGGAAGCATTGAGGAAAATTTTAACGGAACCTAAAAATGCACTTATAAAACAATATCAGTGTATGTTTGGGTTTGAAAAGGTAGGAAACTATTTCATTTTAGTTTTACAATTTGAAAGGTATTTTGACAGGGTTGCCATGCATCAGGAAAGTTTAATTTTTAGCTCCACTGGCCTTTCAGGCCAGCAGGCTATTGTCATGGCGGTGTGTCCGTCGTGCGTCAGTGCGTGCATGCATCTGTTAACTTTTTCTTTAAAAATCTTCTTCTCAAAAAGTACTTGATGGATTTCAACCAAACTTCACAGGAATGATCCTTGGGTGACCCTTTCTCAGATTCCTTCAAAGAATTTGGATTGATCCAGAATAACTTATCTGCCCTTGAATGTCAAAAATAGCTGGTTTTTACATTATTTTTACTCTAAAATCTACAAATATTAAGCAATCAAGACAATACTGGGACAAAATATATATAAGCATAATATCCTGCCTGGGTGTAATTTTCAGCTTGATACGAATCTTACATCATGAGTTGTGTGCCATTGACAAAATTGCCGTTTTTGACTTTGTTTTCACTCTAACAACCATAAATGTTAACCGATCATGATGATATTTAGCCAGAATGTTTTTGACAACAAGATCTTGCTTATGTGTAATTTTCAGGGTGATCACATTGTTTAAATCTGAGTTATCTGCCCTTGAAATTGACAAAATTTCAGTTTTTGACACTTTTTCTTCACTTTTGTGGCCATGAATATAGACCAAATTTGGACAGAATGATGGCGACCATAAGATCTTGCATGAGTTTTATTTTCAGCTTGATTATAAACTCACATACTGAATTATGTGCCCTTGAATTTGGCATATTTACAGTTTTCAACTTTATTATCACTCCAACATCCCCAAAATATTAGTCAATCATTTACCTTCTTTTTGCTTTGACCACATGATTGCTGCTTTTTACTTTGTTTTTGCTCAAAGAACCACAAGTATTGAAAAATTTAATCAAAATTTTGATTTAACATTACAAAAATTCAGGCCTGTGGAGCGACTCAAGCCCTTCAGGGCTTTCTAGTTTTCAAGGTCAGAGAATTGTCAGGGAATTTTGAAAACTGTCTGGGTATTTTGAAAATACAGGAAAGTACTGGAGAGGATTGTGGACAGTCTAATCAGGCAAGTGGTATCCATAGATGAATCCCACGCAGACAGGGAAGACTAAAGATGACTTGGAGGCAACCTCAACTACCGAACTCGAGGCAAGGTATACTCAATCTGTGTCAGAAGCGTGATGATATACGCGAGTGAGACATGGCCCCTAACCAGAGGCAGCTGACAGAGAGGGACGGCCGAGATTGGTGCCTATCCACCATTGATCCTCAAGAGAAAGATAGATGGAGAGCAGGAGTGAAGACAGCCATGCGTGCAGCAGGCCAGTTACCTGGAAGGGAGCACTCTGATGTGGACCATGCTTCTACCCCTGCATGTTAAACATGAAACCCGGGAGTGAGTGAGTGAGTGAGTGAGTGTGAGGCAAATGTCAGAGCATTGTCAGGGAATTTTGTGAAAATAAGATGCAGTGCCATTAATTTTATGATTTGGAAATTTTCCTTTAAAACTATCTAAAAAAATCGAGTTATAAAGGTAATTACCTCATCAAAACATGTAGGGGAGTTTTCAAATTTTGTCAGGGAAATTTGAGGGTGTTGTTTTACCTATGTCCATCTGTTATTCTGAAAACTTACCATGAAAACTTTACGATAGCATTTTCGGGGGCATTAGTGTTTCACAAACACATCTTGTTCAATAGGTGATTATGCTTTTTTGTGTAAATAGTTGGAATCAGCAGAAGAGACTTTGTATTAGATAGAGGCTGTATAGTAGATTCTACGCGATATAAATGTTCAAAAGGCGCAGCCTTTGAATGTTTATGTCGCGTAGAACCTACTATACAGACTCTATCTGACTAAGTGTTCATATACCAATGAAAACATACGCTTCTACTGTCATTTTTACCACGCCTCTGACCAGAGCTACTATCAAGCGGATCTTACTGGAATTACATCATTTTCCCCAAAATTACATCATTTTCCCAAAAATTACATCATTTTTCATAACTGCACAGGAAATGGGGGCATGGCTATGTATATCCGTGACATAAACTGACCGGCAGTGCGTTTATATGAAATACAGCGCCAAAATTTTCAAATATACTGCAATTTCATTGGTCCAAAATCTAGGACATAGACTTGGAGACCAACAGGTTTCTAGATCTGCTTGTGTCAAAAGGGACCAGGGCCCGTGTTCAATAACTTTTCTAAATTGATTTTCTAAATACAATTACGATACAACCAATCAGAGTGACCCATAAATTTGTCTGGGTTTGTCTCAGCCACTATGATTGGTTGGTATGTAATTTTACTTTAGAAAATCAATGTAGAAACGTTTGTGAATAGGGGTTCAGGAGTCCAAAAATCCAAATTTGACACAGGCCAACCAGATTCTTTATGTGAAAAATGTGCATTTAGTAAGAAAGGGAAAACACTTGAGATTCAAAAAATTACATTTTGAGATTCAGAAAACTACATTAAAGTTATAAAAATTGGCCCTAGTCTGGCTGCGCAGACTTACTAGCATCAATATTTTTCACACTTTCAAAAAAGGTCCCTTTTAGCATGACAGATTACAAATATTTTTCAGTGTGAGCTAGAGTTTACAGAGTCAGCTATTCGTGCCATAGTTAGAAATGCTCTTAAGAAGAAAACAGGGGCTAGGGGGCTCAAGGGAGAAATTGTAAGTATTTAACTTTTTACAGAATATTCAATAATTAATTGTATCTAACAAAGTAGTCCACTCTACTCATCGGCATAGATAACCCATTCCCACACATTGACACTTTTTTGACACCCCAAAAGGAGAAAGACTGGGGAAAACATTGAAGAAAAAGAAGAAAATGCTGATTCATTTTGTCCTTTTGCCTCAATATTTTCTTGACTATTTTGTACACAAATATTATCTTTATAAACATCAATTTTGTCTTTTCTAGCAATTTTAAAGTGGAAGAGGCTAAAATATTGCTGTTTGGGAAAGGGTTAGATATGCTTTGAAGAGGAAAACAGGATAGGTGGCTCAAAAGGGTACTGACGGAATAATTGTATCTAATATAGTACAGTCAAATCTCTCTATTTCGAACTTCATGGGACCTACGAGAAAACTTCGACGTATAGAATGTTCGACGAAGAGATATTTTGAATATTTTGGAGATCTTCGCTTTTATGCAAGCCTATGGTGGTAAGCATGAAATCGTTTAATTAGTGTTAAAAAATAACAACCAAAAATATAACCTTATTTCATATATCGTCATTGTAAATGCAAAACCTTGTATCTTGTTTTTTGGAAAATTTTAAAGACGGGGAGTGCTATAAATTTCCAAACTGAAATGTTTTACTTGAAATTTGGACATATTTTTCACAAGTAATGTGTCATTAATACTGATCAGTAAAAATATATCAAAACCTGGAAGAACAGTCTAAACTGGGCACATAAGTCTGTACTTTGAAAATCGCAAAGATCGACATACACGGTTTTGCATTTACACCGACGATATTACATTTGATACAAAAAAAAAACTTATTACAATACATGTAATAATAAACTAGCATGTTAACATTTTGTTCTATGTAGGCCCTATCATAGCTTTACTTAAAATTTGCAACTTTCGACACAAGATTAAACACATTCAGGTAAAAATCAATATTCGATAAAGGTAAACACCTGTGTTGATAACTCGATTGACGGGTTGAAAGGTGTGAAAAATTGACTTGATTGCATTTGTCATCATGTAAGTTTGAGGTTCGTCATATAGAGGTGTGAATTTATGCAAACATAGGTGACGGGACTTTGAAATTGGTTCGACGTAGGGAGGAAGTTCGTGCAAGAGATAACGACTTATAGAGGTTGAACTATATAGAAATAAAGAACAATATAATCGGGACTTGAAAATTACTTCGACTTAGGGAGAACTTCGGCTAAGGGACGTTCGGCATAAAGAGATTTGACTGTATTTAAAGAAATTTATGTAGTTTTACATTTTTATGCCCCCGCATTGAAAGATTGGGGGCATAATGTTTTACTTGTGTCTGTATGTCTGTCCGAAAACATAACTTATAATTATCCTAAAGTATTCGACATACAAAGCTCAAATTTGGTATGTAACTTTCTTTTAATGATATCTATCTGTTCCATGCAATATGTCCTTCCTCAAGGTCATCTGTTAACCCATTACCACACAGTGACTCTTTTTAACTACCTGCAAGATAATGGCTTTGGCAAACATTGTGGAAAATGAAGAAATTGCTTGTCACAAGCAATTTCTTCATTTCCCACAATATTTTCTACGTAGAGAGACCAAAAAATGTACAATTTCATTCAGTTTAAATTGTCGTCTGCAACATCTTTGAATTTGGAACAGTCTACAATTTTGCTGTTTGGTAATGGGTTAACCCTTATCAAACCTTTACATGAAAACTTAACTGTAGAAAAATGGCCATTTCTTAGGCATTCATGTTTTACAAACACATCTTGTTGTAAAATACATGTAGATTGTAAAATATTCAACCTGCGTAAGAAGTGTTATGCTGCATGCATCAGAGGCATGGACCACAAAAACTGCTACACTGAGCCGCCTCCAGCGAAATGAAAGAGCAAAGATTTGCTGGATCTGCAATGTTAGAGCTACGGATGAAGTCCGCTCAGAATCGCTGCTCACAAGGCTTGGTATTAAAAAATTAATTTTATCTAGTTGCAATCCGACACACCAACAGACTAAGGTGTTTCATGCATTTGGAGCCCAATACTGGCTGGTTTTCCCGTGTCACAATTTACAGTCGACACTCGTTGTGTCAATGTTAGAGGAGCTGTTAAAATATCTCAACATATCCGGAGTTCGACTCATCCGATTTTGTTCAATCACGAATTAATGCCATTTGACCATTTTTAGCTCGACTTTTCGAAGAAAATGAGAGCTTATACTGTCACCCGGGCGTCGGCGTTGGCGTCGGCGTCGGCGTTGGTGTTGCAACAAAGGTTAAAGTTTTTTCAAACATCAATAACTTCCATACTATCAAAGGGATTCAACCCAAACTTGGAATACTTATTCACCATCACATCCTCTACCTTACTATCAGGGTCCATGACCCTGGGACCACTCTATTTGGAGTTATGCCCCTTTATACTAAGCAACTTAGAAAGTCGAGCGCGCTGTCTTCGGACAGCTCTTGTTGTTGCTCATCAAGTGCGTTCGTAATTGAAATAAAGTAGGAAAAGGAAAGAAATTGCTTGGAACAAGCAATTTCTATCCTTTTCCTACTAAATTTAAATGGTCATATTTGTTTCAAAATTATTTTATTTAACTTTTTGATATCCATTGGTGAGAATGGGGTCAGATTTTCACTTCGACTGAAGCGGAAATTCGACTTATCTGATGTCGACATAACAAGTGTCCACTGTATTTCTTGATTTTCTACCATAGTATTCTCAAGGGGATGTCAAAAAGCATGGATGTGTGGGAATGAGTTAACCCCCCCCCCCCCCCTCATAACTGATTCTTTCTATTATTAAAATGCCGCTCTCTTTTCAGGACAAGTTGTTATTCATGCCGATGTATGATGTACCAGGCTCAGACATAACCTCTGTGATCATTGACGAAGACTGTGTAACAAAAAACATGTCACCCGTGTATAAACATGGGACACTAGAAACCATAGACTGTGAGATACAAGATGGCGATGAAACAAGTCCGTCAGAAAACGAATCCAGTGAAGACGGCGGGGAACATAAAAATTTAGTGTTGAAAAAGGATTTTACGCTTTCTACCGAACTGCAGAAATCATTGACCCCAGATACGATTGATAAATCCTGATGCTTGTTGTTATGTGTCTTTTTAATGATTTGTTGTATTTAAGAAGTTGTTCTTGATGTTTTTTTGCCCATAACCAGACAAAAATATGTTTTAGATCAGTCAAGATTTAATGGAGAGGCAATAAAGAATAAATATTTTAAAATTAATCTGTAAAAACTTTTCCAAGCAGCAAAAAATAGACTAGATCTTATCCAATCAGAATGCTGCTGCAGATGACATAATGGATGCTCATTAATTTATAATTTGTGTACAAAAGCCCATTACAGGATGGCAAAATTCTAGACTTGTTCAAATTCAAAAAAATTGCTGAGGACAAATTCAAGTGTATGAAATTTTGCATTTAATTGTCTTGGTGGATAGAAAACATTGTTGGAAATGAAGAAATTGCTTTTGACAAGCAATTTCTTCATTTTTCACAATGTTTTCCGAAGTTTTGATCTTGTGGAGCATCAAAAAACGTCATTATATTGTAATGGGATAGCACACAGGAAATATAGAACCTAGGAACAAACTGCAGATTATCAGCAATTTCTTCTTTTGCCTCAATGTTTTCCAATGTCCTTTACATAAGAGATGCCAAACCTAGATCATGTTTTGAGAAAGGTTGAAACTAGATCTATCACTGTTTTATATTTTTCTCTTAATGTTTTCAGAAGCTTTGACCGTAAGGGTTTCAAAATTTATCATTTGTCAGCAAGGAGAATTTTCCCTTTCACTTGTATTTTACATTGATTGGGATAAACGCTGGAATCTTAGTTTATTCCCTCTCGATTCCGAATCCTTTGAAATTCTGTAGTACTTACGCTGAATACATAGGCCAATGAGAAGCAAGGATAAACCTTTGCTACTTTGGATCAAACTCGGAACCTCTTTATTGTGAAGCCAAACTCTCCCTGTCGACCTTAATGGACACAATACATGTCAAATTAGACTGATCCAAATGCATGAGAGTTTCAGATGGGAACATATTTGTGATCAAACTGAAGTATTTGGATGTATATAATAGGATAGCAATAGTAACACCGTTTTTGCACCCAAGAATTAAAGCTTTGGAAAATATTGAGGCAAAAGAAGAAAATGCTGAAAAACAGCACTTTCTCCTTTTGTCTCAATATTTTTCTTTGATATATTTTACAAAAATTGTCTTATGCAACTCTTTCCTAATTGGACATCATGTCAATGTACATTGTACATGGATTCAATGTCAAAGTCTGTCAATTCTTTGGAAGGGACGGGTCTTTTTATCCCCCGCCGAAAAAATTTTTCGGGGGGGATATTGTTTTTGCCATGTCCGTCCGTCCTTCCGTCCGTCCGTCCGACATTCGTTTCCGCGCTATTTCTTGGAAACTATAGACCGGATTTCGATGAAACTTAGCACACAGCTTCACTACAAAGAGGACATTCGCATATCGTCGGGGTTACCCGGTTCGACCATTGAATTCAGAGTTACTGCCCCTGACTGTTTAAGCCATATACATACAGAGTGATATTCGTTTCCGCGCTATTTCTTGAAAACTATAGATCGGATTTTGATGAAACTTGGCACACAGCTTCACTACAAAGTGGACATGCGCATATCGTCGGGGTTACCCGGTTCAACCGCCAAATTTAGAGTTACTGCCCCTGACTGTTTTAGCCATATACATACAGAGTGATATTCGTTTCCGCGCTATTTCTTGGAAACTATAAACGGGATTTCGATGAAACTTGGCACACAGCTTGACTACAATGAGGACATGCGCATATCGTCGGGGTTACCCGGTTCGACCGCCGAATTCAGAGTTACTGCCCCTGACTGTTTAAGCCATATACATACAGAATGATATTTGTTTCCGCGCTATTTCTTGAAAACTGTAGACCGGATTTCGATGAAACTTGGCACACAGCTTTACTACAAAGTGGACATGCGCATATCGTCGGGGTTACCCGGTTCAACCGCCAAATTTAGAGTTACTGCCCCTGACTGTTTTAGCCATATACATACAGTGATATTCGTTTCCGCGCTATTTCTTGGAAACTATAAACAGGATTTCGATGAAACTTGGCACACAGCTTGACTACAATGAGGACATGCGCTTATCGTCGGGGTTACCCGGTTCGACCGCCGAATTCAGAGTTACTGCCCCTGACTGTTTAAGCCATATACATACAGAGTGATATTTGTTTCCGCACTATTTCTTGAAAACTGTTGACCGGATTTCGATGAAACTTGGCACACAGCTTCACTACAAAGTGGACATGCGCATATCGTCGGGGTTACCCGGTTCGACCGTCGAATTTAGAGTTACTGCCCCTGACTGTTTAAGCCATATACATACAGAGTGATATTCGTTTCCGCGCTATTTCTTGAAAACTGTAGACCGGATTCCGATGAAACTTGGCTCACAGCTTCACTACAAAGTGGACATGCGCATTTCCGGGGTTACCCGGTTCGACCGTCGAATTTAGAGTTACTGCCCCTGACTGTTTTAGCCATATACATACAGAGTGATATTTGTTTCCGCGCTATTTCTTTAAAACTATAGACCGGATTTCAATGAAACTTGGCACACAGCTTTACTACAATGAAGACATGCGCATATCATCAGGGTTACCCGGTTCGACCGCCGAATTTAGAGTTACTGCCCCTGACTGTTTAAGCCATAAACATACAGTGATATTCGTTTCTGCGCTATTTCTTGAAAACTATACACCGGATTTCAATGAAACTTGCCACACAGCTTTACTACATTGAGGACATGCGCATATCGTCGGGGTTACCCGGTTCGACCGCCGAATTTAGAGTTACTGCCCCTGACTGTTTAAGCCATATACATACAGAGTGATATTCGTTTCCGCGCTATTTCTTGAAAACTATCGATCGGATTTCAATGAAACTTGGCTCACAGCTTCACTACAAAGTGGACATGCGCATTTCCGGGGTTACCCGGTTCGACCGTCGAATTTAGAGTTACTGCCCCTGACTGTTTTAGCCATATACATACAGAGTGATATTCGTTTCCACGCTATTTCTTTAAAACTATAGACCGGATTTCAATGAAACTTGGCACACAGCTTTACTACAATGAAGACATGCGCATATCATCGGGGTTACCCGGTTCGACCGCCGAATTTAGAGTTACTGCCCCTGACTGTTTAAGCCATATACATACAGTGATATTCGTTTCCGCGCTATTTCTTGAAAACTATACACCGGATTTCAATGAAACTTGCCACACAGCTTTACTACAATGAGGACATGCGCATATCGTCGGGGTTACCCGGTTCGACCGCCGAATTTAGAGTTACTGCCCCTGACTGTTTAAGCCATATACATACAGTGATATTCGTTTCCGCGCTATTTCTTGAAAACTATACACCGGATTTCAATGAAACTTGCCACACAGCTTTACTACAATGAGGACATGCGCATATCGTCGGGGTTACCCGGTTCGACCGCCGAATTTAGAGTTACTGCCCCTGACTGTTTTAGCCATATACATACAGAGTGATATTCGTTCTGTTGAAGCCATATACATACAAAGTGATATTCGTTCTGTTGAAGCCATATACATACAGAGTTCTATTCGTTTCCGCACTACTTTATTGACAATGAAAATATGTTAGGCGGGGGATATCAATTCAACGAATTTGCTTGTTCTTACCAGCTTCGGATAGCCTCTGGGTAGCCTTAGGGAAAGCTTTAAAATTCATTGACAGAAAAGAAGTAAATACTAACCAGCATTTTCACCTTTTCTTACAGAGGGTTTTCATCATAAGCATTTACATACACACAGTGTATAATCACGTGACTTAGAATTTTCGATAATCTTCAATAACTTTGTCAATACTTGACCAATTTGAATTCGGTTTGAAGCAGAGAAGGTGGAAAAATTTCAGGAATAACATAGTCGTGGTAGACTTTTGAAAAATCAACTGATAAAAAAGTTATTGAAGATAAACCAAAATTTTGGTTTATCTTCAATAACTTTTTTATCAGTTGATTTTTCAAAAATCTACCACGTCCATCTAATGCGTGACGTCTGTCCAGACTCTCTGCTTCAAGCCGAATTCAAATCGGTCCTGTATTAACAAGGTTATTGAAGATATTCAGGAAAAATTGCGTGATTATCCACCGTGATACACATGTAAGATTTCCTCTGTCATCTGCATCATCTATGAATTCATTACCAGACGGCAAAATTTTAGACTTTTCCAATTTCAATGACGTTACAGACTACAAATTCAATGAATGAAATTTTACCAATTTTATCTTGCCTTGAATGCTTATCTCATTAATGATTAAAACTTGTCATGGCTTATGGGATATATTTTCTACTAGGACTGATTAATCTTCTATAGACTAATCTAAAAGTGGAGACCAATCCAAATTAAAAGCTACCACGCGATTTAAACATTTTTCATAGCAGTGAAAATATTGAGAGAAATGGAGATTCTGCTGATTTTCAGCATTTTCTTCTCTAGCCTCAATGGATGTTGACGCTCCCATTCTAAGGGACGTCAAAAACTGCTTTGTTGTTGAAAGAATAACGGACAATAAGACATTCAAAAGTGTCTACTCATAGACCAGTTAACCAACAGTCTTGAAACAGCAGGAGTGAGCTTTCAATATTCTGTAAAAAAATAAAGATAATGCCGCATAAAAATTTACGAATTTTCAAGACGCGGTGTCAAAGATATTAAACATAAATTATATTTCCATGCAAACAAAAATTAAGCCATTACTGCACCGTGACGTCTTTTGACTCCCCCACAAGAAAAGGAATGGGAAAACATTGTGGAAATGAGGAAATTGCTTGTGACAAGCAATTTCCTCATTTTCCACAATGGTTTCTAGACCAAAATGGAAATATTTCTAAAATTTCATCAACTTGAAATTGTCGTCTGCAACACCTTTCTAATTGGAACAGTCCAAAATTTTGTCGTCCGTAAATGGGTTAATGACATTAGATCGGGAAAAGACGTCTACTGGCATTAGAAAGCAGATCAGATTGTACCCGAGTGCAGTCTGATTAGAATCCATGGTGGTGAGCAATACAATTACCATGGTCCTCTTGTTTATCGTGGTAACTTCACTGATTTTCAACGAAAAACTCGTAACTACAGCTTGTTTTAAGCTGCAGTTACGAGGTTTTCGTTGAAAAGCGACGATAGATTATTTTCTCAATACTGACTAAATGTATATAGTATAAAATAGTATTAAAGATACCCTTTTTCGTATAGCGAGGGCGCAGAGAGAGGACGAATGTCAATTAAACGGTATGTTTCAGATTTAATATTGGGTGAATTCATTTCTGATTATTGTTCTTTAAGGTAAGTTTGGACTCAGGGGTTACTTTTTATCCGCCCAATGAATTCTTTTTATTTGTACATATATTGTAAAGTAACATTTCCTGAACAAAATATAAAAAAAATCAGGGTAAGTTTCCTGACTCGTTTTCGTGTCAGAGTTATCTGCACTTGACTAGTAATGACCATTTTCGCAAAATTACCCTTATGTTTTAAAGTCATATAGTAAGTTATCTTGAATGTATAATTTCAAGTGTCATTTCAATTTAGAGACTTAATATATGCAAAAAATGTGATGAGATGATTGAAAGAAATATGTTAAAATCATTTTCTGGGAAAAAAAATATGGGAAAAGTTAAAAAAAAAAATATGAGAAAATTTTGCAACTTTTTCAATTCGCCAAAAAATTACTCAATGAATATTTTTTGTTTTTTTGGATATTTTGAAGATAATACCAAGAGCTATTTTTACATACAAAAAAAAAAAAAAACAGCACACTTTTCCACGCAAATGAAAAAGACGTTTGACTTTATCTTACCACACCCACCCTGTTTTATTTAGCCTAATTATGACCAAAATCTGAAATCGAAATAGTCTCATTAGATTTGGGTAGATTTGGGTAAGATTTGGGTAGATTTGGGTAGATTTGGGAAGATTTGGGTAGATTTGGGAATTTCGTGCCGCCCAAAATATCTATATTTTCACAAAAATTTTAAACATTTCTGGCATATGTTTACATTTTGAACAATAAGATACTTCATTTGACATTCACCTTCACAAAAAAGGGGTATGTTTCGCTTTAAGGTAAGACCTGGGTAATCAGTTATGGAACGAAATGTGTATGGTGCGATTCGACGATTTCAAACGATTCTACGACGATTTTAAAGGGAAGTAATTTTAATTGCTCTCAATTTTAGAATTTTTGACTTTCGTTTGGTTTTTTGCCGACTCTTCATACAATTTAGAAACATTTTCACAAAAATTGTTTAAAATATTTCTCGGAAATCTGAGCACGCTCAATTATTTCCGTTGTTTCGAGAACCAAGGTCTTACCTTAAGAATTTGATGAAAATTGTAACATTGGCATTTGGTGCCGCAGAATAAACACAAAATTTGTAAGTCACATGGCCGCTCAAACTTACCTTAAGGCTTTGAAATATTTTATATCGAATAAGTCTGCTGCTATTTATTGTATTCTCTTGAAAATAGGTTTAATTTTGTCATCATTGAATTGCATTTCACTTCGAACGTTCTTGCGATAATTTATTATACGAGGGTGAGTCAATAAATAACCAGTAATGCAACATCGTGTTTTTCGTCTAAATTGGAGTACCGTGCAGTAATTTGGTACTTGTATTTGAAAGGGAGAAGGAGTAAGGAAATCCATGGCGAGTTGGTCGATGTATATGGGTCTTCTGCACCATCGTATGCTCAGGTTAAATTTTGGGTCGGTGAATTTAAACGTGGTAGAACGTCTTTAGAAGATGATACCAGGTCCGGACGCCCACTAGATGCCACCGATGAAGAAATGAGTAAAAAGGTGCAGGACCTAGTATACTCTGATAGGCAAATTCAGGTGGAAGAAATAGCGAAGGCATTAGACATATCACATGATAGCGTTTCAACCATCTTGGCTTGCACGATCGCTTAGGTATGCGCAAGCTAACAGCTTGTTGGGTCCCCAAATCCCTTTGCGTCGAGCAAATGGCAACCAGGGCATCAGTATCTAGCGCCTTGTTGAAGCGGTTTAAGTCGAAGGAAGAAGATTTTCTTTTGCGTCTTGTAACTGTAGATGAGACTTGGGTCCATTTATTATGAACCAGAGAATAAATCTCAGAGTCGTCAATAGGTAGGGCCTGGGTCTCCATCCAAGGCCAGAAAAGGCGTTATCATGTTAGACTTTCTACCGAAGAAAAGTACAATAACTGCGTACTATGCTAACTTGCTCGACCAACTGAGAACTGCAATTTGTGAAAAACGCTGAGGTAAACTCTCTAAAGGGGTTCTGCTCCAACAGGAAAACGCAAGAGTCCACACTTGCAAAGTTGCAATGGATGCTGTTGAGCGAAATGGGTATGAATTAATACCACATCATGCCTATTCTCCAGACTTAGCTCCTAGTGACTTCTTCCTATTCCCAAACTTGAAAGAAGATATCCATGGACGTCATTTCCGGTCCGATGAAGAAGTCGTGGTGGTAGTTGAGGAGTGGGTCAATGGAAAGGAGCCTGACTTCTTTAGTTCTGGACTGATGGCACTGGAACACCGTTGGTCTAAATGTCTCATTCTGGAGGGCAACTACACCGAAAAAGAAGAGGTCGATCTCGACCGAAAGTAGGTCAGGCTGGTTACTTACCGGGTATTGACTGACCCTCGTAATTTGGCTGTTGTTGGTGGTATACGGACAAAACCCCACAAGGACAAAACCCCACACCCAAAATTTTGCACAGTGGACAAAACCCCACACCATGCATTTTGTACAGTGGACAAAACCCCACACCACTCATTTTGCACAGTGGATAAAACCCCACACCATCCATTTTACACAGCGGATAAAACCCCACACCATCCATTTTACACAGTGGACAAAACCCCACACTAAGTTTATGTAGACAAGGACTTTGAGTGGAAACCTGAGTAAACTTTGACAAAATGTTCAGATAATTGTAAGAAAAGGTGCAGTTTTGGAACTAAACATGTACCCTCTTTCGGCCAATCCCAAACCAGTGGCTACTTATGAAAGCTCTGATGAAACTTTGATGCATTTTCTCCTTTTTCCAAAGGTGTTCTATGCTGTAAGATATAGATTTCTTCATTTTCAATCAAATTAACATTTATTTTGTCATCTTGCACCAGATGCTTTATCCAATTCTGAATTTCATTGTCATTTCAGAAATGTGAAATCTTTTATCAATTTGGATTGGATGATAAAACTTTTGGGTGAGGAAATCAGCCTTTTCTCATTTTGCAATGTTTGCAAAAACCCCTTTCTTTTATTATTTTGATAGTCAGACATTAATTTGGTAAATTAATTGATCAGACAAACAGCTACAAACAATGTTTGGACTGTTGCCTTTGATCTTTTTTTACGTTAGCCATTGTCATTAAGGACAACTAGTATTCATTTATCATTTATATGATGAAACAAACTGTCAATAATTGTAAGACAAACTGCCAATGCATTTCATTATAATTTTCTTTAATTGGTTAATTCAAGTGTATTACATGTATAACACTAAAGAGAATGGTATTGACCTGTTCAACTATTACTTTTCCAGAAAAAAAAATGAAAAAGATGAAGTTGATGTTAATTCTATTCCAAACAAAATGTAGTTGTGGTGTCTCTAGAAGAAAACACTGAGAAAACATTGTAAAGAAAAGAAGAAATAAAGAAGAATCATTAATTTTCCTTTCCCCCAATACACTTAACACTTTATCATGCAAATGTTCCGATTTTGACAGTAATCGCTTTGTAGTGTGATAGCTTACAAATTGGAACAATTCAAAATTCTGTTGTTTAAGTTTTCAAAATGTACAATGTTCAGCCTATCAAAATTCAGAAGATTTGTAGGACATTTATATAAACATAAATCTGTTTGAGCTTAACATTGCAGTTTTCTAATATTGGTAAGAACTACAAGGTATATTTTCAAGGTTGAATCAGAAAAAAAATATTTACCACTTTATTTTCAGTCTGATACAATGAATACATAGATCTACATATAATATTATTGCTAATTCACAAATCAAACAGACAAATTTGTCGTGTTATCTCTCTTTAGCACAAGACAGACATAATTGCAGACATTTAAAAGTGTGGGGTTTTGTCCACAGTCAAAAATGAATGGTGTGGGGTTTTGTCCACTGTGAAATATGAGGGGTGTGGGGTTTTGTCCACTGTGCAAAATGCATGGTGTGGGGTTTTGTCCACAGTACAAAATTTTGGGTGTGGGGTTTTGTCCTTGTGGGGTTTTTTCCTGATGGTGTTTCACAAATTGGATCATCAAGCTTTGAAGAAGAACAGAAATTGTCTAAATGACACCGTTTCTCGCGGTCTCCAATGAAAGGGCGTTTGTGAAAGCATTGTGAGAAAGTATAAAGTGCTGATCTGACCAACATTTGAACTTATCCCACTTCATATACTCAAATATGATTTTACGCAACACCGGATTCTCACTCGCGGGGTCCGAGGTTCGATCGCGACAAATATTCTTTCAGAAAAAACTGTCCCCATCAATGGTTTGGTATCGTTGAACTATAAGGGTGTGCATCTTGAGGGTCGGTTAGGATGTTGTGGTAGTAGGCCTACTGTTATGGGAAACGACAGTAATCTACGGTTAGGTACTCCATTCGCCGCGATATGACCGTTGCAGTTGATAACCGTGTCAAACCCCAAACAACCAACCGATGGATCAAACAGCTGACAGGGATTGTATTAAACAAATGTTTCATGTGATTTTTTTCGTATCCTTTTGCGAAAAGTACTTGGTGGAGATTGTACACCATGAGATGGGTACGTTGTAAATCTTTGGACATCGCCTCGCTTCAGGTAAAACAATTTCTAACTGATCTCTTTCCTCTGATATATGACTTACTTGAAAAATCGTTGTACTTTTTGCAAAAATTTATCCCAACTGCCCAGAAAATGATCATTTTTCTGGTTGGCTGGGACCAATTTTGAGGAAAAGTACAAAATGTTTCAAAAGTCCAAAAGTCATTTACCAATAACTTTCCTTACGTTAACCACACCGTTAAAAACAATTGTAGACAGTCGTCCCTATTGAGTGCTTGACCACCAGTGGGCATGCATCTGATAAATCAAAGTACTGATAGTACTGAAGGTTGGGAAACAGAGGATTAAAAATACAGTAAATGGTCAATTTTCTTAAATTTACATTGAATTCGTAAAATATTCTCAATGTTGTTATCTGATTGTTGTTACATTAAAATTAATCCTTATACTCTTATTCCCGAGTTTACCTAAGCAAAAACTTGATATTTCTAGAAAAGAAATCATAGGAGACGAAAGGGTAATTGTCAACAATATAGATCTACTCCATTACACGGTCCGCCGCGATATGACCCTAGTAGTTGAAAACTGCGTAAAACCCCAAACCCATTACACGATGTCGTATTTTTTCGGGTGATGTCGTAAACATTCGGTGATGGAAAGTGTCGATTTCTTTTTACCCATAACGTGTCCGTGTTGAACGGCTAACAGTATGTTAAAAATATTTACGGCGTCGTCAGAAAAGATCCGACGTCGCATGAATCTCATTACGGATGGACTGCCTTAATGAATTGTCTGGGTTAACAGTTTGTAAAACATTATATCATTTTGATATCCATTATAAAAAGGTTTTAGGAAACATGGTGGCAAAACGAAAACATTTTGATATTTAACATTTTTTCTTTGTCTCAATCTGTTTTTCAACAATTCTTCAGCTAAACTTTACATGAATATTTATCTAAATTATCAACACAAACTTGACATTACATGTAGCAACAGTATTCCGTTTTTGATGCAGGCCCGTAGGCACAGATGGGGCTACGGGATGATAAGCCCAAATGTTGGCCAAAAATATCGAATTTTCCTCATTTTACATAGAAAATTGAAGAAAAGGCAAATTTAGCCCTTAAAGGGACATTTCATTCCAATTTCAATTTTTTAAAGTATGTCTTGATGCCAAGATTGGTATTTCTAATGAGTATAAATACTATTAGTTTTTTTAAGTTGTTGCCAATAAGCGAGAAATACGCATTTAAAGTTGAGACATAATCGATAAATTGCATATAAATCCCAACTGTTGTCCACAACAATTTGTTCAATTTTAGCACAAAAATATAAATTTCTCGTAAACGGCGCAATATTTTGGGTTGAAATTTTCAGAATTTTCATAAGGAAATATGCTCTTTCAGATAAACACAAAAGTAAAATTTATGACAAAAAATTCTGAAATGTCACTTTAAGATGTTCAGACACTAACCCGGACAGAGTTTTTAGCCCTTCCCCTTATCAAATTGCTTCCTACGGGCCTGAGAGCAGTTTTACATTCTACTGTTTAGGAAAGGTTAAACTTTGCACGATGAAAAATATTAATATTATGACGGGAAAATTTCTGAGCAAAATTCAGAATGAGGAATGAAGTTAAATTTAATATGGTTCACAAAAATGGCATGAGAACTGACCAGATTTAGATAATTAAATTTACAATATAGCACATTGTAAATAATGGTAAAGGTTAGACCATAAACATTGATCAACAATTCTAATAATATGTGTGTTAAACTCAGAATTTGAAAAAGTGAGCTCGTATTTTCTGCACACAAATCTAGATCTTGCTTTCTTTTTATTTTTGCTGTCCCCTTTGCTTTTCGCATTAGCTTTCACTTTGGATTGTTCTGTCTGTCGTTTGTGAAAGAGATAACTCTATCACCTCTATCATCTGCAGAGACAGAGGCCTACAATTAACTCATAAATAGCTTATATCTCAAGCCCGGTCGAAGAAAGATGATTAAATTCCTGTTAAACCTAAGCCTGGATTAATAAGGATGAATAAATTACGAAAATTACGTTGTATGTACTCAAGACGGCTCAAAGTCCGTCAACGCCGTTACGGTAACACTTTAGTTGGTCAAAGCATAGGAGAATAGCTTTACACCGCGAAGTGTTAACACGTGAGCGCATAACCCGATAAAACGCATGTGTTGTAAAATGCGATTGTGCGCTATAGCGATTGAACAAGGAGAAGGGCTCGACTAGAGTCAGGATATAAATAGATTTTCCGTGAATCTACGAGTGCTTCACGGAAATGTTCGATCACACGAACTGTGTGGCGCAGTAATTTTGTGTTGAAATTCTCGTCTGCTCTTGTCTGCCACACCAGTTAGAATAGTTTGAATCAACCTTTCCGACAAAAAGAGAAGTTGATAGTTTTCGCACTTATGAGCAAACTGCTGCATTGTTTTGATAAAACAATTAGGAATTGAAAGTCTTTACGATGATTATGTTATTTGAGTAATTTTGAATTGTTCAAAGGTAGGTCTACTTTTTCGGCGGACTCAGACATTTTGAACGACTATGCGGCGACCAAATTATATCGAAATCCTCGTATCTGTAGATTAAAACAAGCGGCAGATACGAGATTTTCGTAGAAAAGCGTTAGAAGCGTTGGATGGCTATAGGACGTGAAAATCTCAAAGAGATTTCCCGACCTAAAAAATGATGAATTTTGGAAATTTGGCTTCACCTGATTTCATTGTTCAAAATTGCTCCGATCCAGATTACAGATAGTCGCTTTTCAACAAAAACCTCGTAACTGCAGTTTGTTTTAAGCTTCAGTTACGAGGTGTTTGTTGTAAAGCAGCGAGATATTCAACTCGCTTTGATCACGCGAGGCCAAATTTCTCAAATTTCTAGTATCAAATACATGTCAATCGATAGCCAAACTTTCAACAATGGCAGTCTCTCTCGTCCAATGGTCACGATGGATAATCACGTGATACAATATTTTTAGAAAATCTTCAATAATTTTGTAAATACTGGACCGATTTGAATTCGGTTTGAAGCAGTGAATGTGGACAGACGTCACGCATTAGATGGACGTGGTTGATATTTGAAAAGTCAACTGATAAAAAAGTTATTGAAGATTTTACCAAAATTTTGGTTTATCTTCAATAACTTTTTTATCAGCTGATTTTTTAAAAAAATCCACAACGTCCACGTTATTCCTCACATTTTTCCACCTTCTCTGCTTCAAACCGAATTCAAATTGGTCAAGTATTGACAAAGTTATTGAAGATTATCGGAAATTCTAAATCACGTGATTATACACCGTGATGGTTGTAACGATATAGGTCCTCTACAAACGTAAAAAGGTTATTTACAAGTCTTGCCTGAATTGAGCCTACTTCTGAGGTATCAAGACCTTACCTGGAAACTAGGCAAGACAAGTTACCAAAATGGGGGTGTCAGCTTGCAACTTAGATTTTGTTTACGTTAATTAGGAAATTCCGCTGAAATACGCTCGTACTTGCAATATAGGTTAATCATTGAATTAATTATGTCGAACCTTTCCCAAAACAGCAAAAATGAAGACTGTTCTTCCACTTTGAAAGCTGCTGAAAAATTAGACATCAATAAATTTAAATTTATCACAATCAAGCAGTAAAATATTGAGGCAAACAGAGAAAATGATGATTATCAGCATTTTCTTATATTGCCTAAAGTTTTTTCCCCAAGCATTTTTCTATTAGGGACTTTAAACCCTTCCCTGGCAAGACCTGATTTTGACGTCTTTAATATAGAATGATTGGAAAACTTCGAAAAAAAATGCTGATCAGCATTTTTAGCTTTTCCATCAATGCTTTCCATGATGAGTTACTGCCCCTGACTGTTTAAGCCATATACATACAGAGTGATATTCGTTTCCGCGCTATTTCTTGAAAACTATAGATCGGATTTTGATGAAACTTGGCACACAGCTTCACTACAAAGTGGACATGCGCATATCGTCGGGGTTACCCGGTTCAACCGCCAAATTTAGAGTTACTGCCCCTGACTGTTTTAGCCATATACATACAGAGTGATATTCGTTTCCGCGCTATTTCTTGGAAACTATAAACGGGATTTCGATGAAACTTGGCACACAGCTTGACTACAATGAGGACATGCGCATATCGTCGGGGTTACCCGGTTCGACCGCCGAATTCAGAGTTACTGCCCCTGACTGTTTAAGCCATATACATACAGAATGATATTTGTTTCCGCGCTATTTCTTGAAAACTGTAGACCGGATGTCGATGAAACTTGGCACACAGCTTTACTACAAAGTGGACATGCGCATATCGTCGGGGTTACCCGGTTCAACCGCCAAATTTAGAGTTACTGCCCCTGACTGTTTTAGCCATATACATACAGTGATATTCGTTTCCGCGCTATTTCTTGGAAACTATAAACAGGATTTCGATGAAACTTGGCACACAGCTTGACTACAATGAGGACATGCGCTTATCGTCGGGGTTACCCGGTTCGACCGCCGAATTCAGAGTTACTGCCCCTGACTGTTTAAGCCATATACATACAGAGTGATATTTGTTTCCGCACTATTTCTTGAAAACTGTTGACCGGATTTCGATGAAACTTGGCACACAGCTTCACTACAAAGTGGACATGCGCATATCGTCGGGGTTACCCGGTTCGACCGTCGAATTTAGAGTTACTGCCCCTGACTGTTTAAGCCATATACATACAGAGTGATATTCGTTTCCGCGCTATTTCTTGAAAACTGTAGACCGGATTCCGATGAAACTTGGCACACAGCTTCACTACAAAGTGGACATGCGCATATCGTCGGGGTTACCCGGTTCGACCGCCGAATTTAGAGTTACTTCCCCTGACTGTTTAAGCCATATACATACAGAGTGATATTCGTTTCCGCGCTATTTCTTGAAAACTATCGATCGGATTTCAATGAAACTTGGCTCACAGCTTCACTACAAAGTGGACATGCGCATTTCCGGGGTTACCCGGTTCGACCGTCGAATTTAGAGTTACTGCCCCTGACTGTTTTAGCCATATACATACAGAGTGATATTTGTTTCCGCGCTATTTCTTTAAAACTATAGACCGGATTTCAATGAAACTTGGCACACAGCTTTACTACAATGAAGACATGCGCATATCATCAGGGTTACCCGGTTCGACCGCCGAATTTAGAGTTACTGCCCCTGACTGTTTAAGCCATAAACATACAGTGATATTCGTTTCCGCGCTATTTCTTGAAAACTATACACCGGATTTCAATGAAACTTGCCACACAGCTTTACTACATTGAGGACATGCGCATATCGTCGGGGTTACCCGGTTCGACCGCCGAATTAAGAGTTACTGCCCCTGACTGTTTAAGCCATATACATACAGAGTGATATTCGTTTCCGCGCTATTTCTTGAAAACTATCGATCGGATTTCAATGAAACTTGGCTCACAGCTTCACTACAAAGTGGACATGCGCATTTCCGGGGTTACCCGGTTCGACCGTCGAATTTAGAGTTACTGCCCCTGACTGTTTTAGCCATATACATACAGAGTGATATTCGTTTCCACGCTATTTCTTTAAAACTATAGACCGGATTTCAATGAAACTTGGCACACAGCTTTACTACAATGAAGACATGCGCATATCATCGGGGTTACCCGGTTCGACCGCCGAATTTAGAGTTACTGCCCCTGACTGTTTAAGCCATATACATACAGTGATATTCGTTTCCGCGCTATTTCTTGAAAACTATACACCGGATTTCAATGAAACTTGCCACACAGCTTTACTACAATGAGGACATGCGCATATCGTCGGGGTTACCCGGTTCGACCGCCGAATTTAGAGTTACTGCCCCTGACTGTTTAAGCCATATACATACAGTGATATTCGTTTCCGCGCTATTTCTTGAAAACTATACACCGGATTTCAATGAAACTTGCCACACAGCTTTACTACAATGAGGACATGCGCATATCGTCGGGGTTACCCGGTTCGACCGCCGAATTTAGAGTTACTGCCCCTGACTGTTTTAGCCATATACATACAGAGTGATATTCGTTCTGTTGAAGCCATATACATACAAAGTGATATTCGTTCTGTTGAAGCCATATACATACAGAGTTCTATTCGTTTCCGCACTACTTTATTGACAATGAAAATATGTTAGGCGGGGGATATCAATTCAACGAATTTGCTTGTTCTTACCAGCTTCGGATAGCCTCTGGGTAGCCTTAGGGAAAGCTTTAAAATTCATTGACAGAAAAGAAGTAAATACTAACCAGCATTTTCACCTTTTCTTACAGAGGGTTTTCATCATAAGCATTTACATACACACAGTGTATAATCACGTGACTTAGAATTTTCGATAATCTTCAATAACTTTGTCAATACTTGACCAATTTGAATTCGGTTTGAAGCAGAGAAGGTGGAAAAATTTTAGGAATAACATAGTCGTGGTAGATTTTTGAAAAATCAACTGATAAAAAAGTTATTGAAGATAAACCAAAATTTTGGTTTATCTTCAATAACTTTTTTATCAGTTGATTTTTCAAAAATCTACCACGTCCATCTAATGCGTGACGTCTGTCCAGACTCTCTGCTTCAAGCCGAATTCAAATCGGTCCTGTATTAACAAGGTTATTGAAGATATTCAGGAAAAATTGCGTGATTATCCACCGTGATACACATGTAAGATTTCCTCTGTCATCTGCATCATCTATGAATTCATTACCAGACGGCAAAATTTTAGACTTTTCCAATTTCAATGACGTTACAGACTACAAATTCAATGAATGAAATTTTACCAATTTTATCTTGCCTTGAATGCTTATCTCATTAATGATTAAAACTTGTCATGGCTTATGGGATATATTTTCTACTAGGACTGATTAATCTTCTATAGACTAATCTAAAAGTGGAGACCAATCCAAATTAAAAGCTACCACGCGATTTAAACATTTTTCATAGCAGTGAAAATATTGAGAGAAATGGAGATTCTGCTGATTTTCAGCATTTTCTTCTCTAGCCTCAATGGATGTTGACGCTCCCATTCTAAGGGACGTCAAAAACTGCTTTGTTGTTGAAAGAATAACGGACAATAAGACATTCAAAAGTGTCTACTCATAGACCAGTTAACCAACAGTCTTGAAACAGCAGGAGTGAGCTTTCAATATTCTGTAAAAAAATAAAGATAATGCCGCATAAAAATTTACGAATTTTCAAGACGCGGTGTCAAAGATATTAAACATAAATTATATTTCCATGCAAACAAAAATTAAGCCATTACTGCACCGTGACGTCTTTTGACTCCCCCACAAGAAAAGGAATGGGAAAACATTGTGGAAAATGAGGAAATTGCTTGTGACAAGCAATTTCCTCATTTTCCACAATGGTTTCTAGACCAAAATGGAAATATTTCTAAAATTTCATCAACTTGAAATTGTCGTCTGCAACACCTTTCTAATTGGAACAGTCCAAAATTTTGTCGTCCGTAAATGGGTTAATGACATTAGATCGGGAAAAGACGTCTACTGGCATTAGAAAGCAGATCAGATTGTACCCGAGTGCAGTCTGATTAGAATCCATGGTGGTGAGCAATACAATTACCATGGTCCTCTTGTTTATCGTGGTAACTTCACTGATTTTCAACGAAAAACTCGTAACTACAGCTTGTTTTAAGCTGCAGTTACGAGGTTTTCGTTGAAAAGCGACGATAGATTATTTTCTCAATACTGACTAAATGTATATAGTATAAAATAGTATTAAAGATACCCTTTTTCGTATAGCGAGGGCGCAGAGAGAGGACGAATGTCAATTAAACGGTATGTTTCAGATTTAATATTGGGTGAATTCATTTCTGATTATTGTTCTTTAAGGTAAGTTTGGACTCAGGGGTTACTTTTTATCCGCCCAATGAATTCTTTTTATTTGTACATATATTGTAAAGTAACATTTCCTGAACAAAATATAAAAAAAATCAGGGTAAGTTTCCTGACTCGTTTTCGTGTCAGAGTTATCTGCACTTGACTAGTAATGACCATTTTCGCAAAATTACCCTTATGTTTTAAAGTCATATAGTAAGTTATCTTGAATGTATAATTTCAAGTGTCATTTCAATTTAGAGACTTAATATATGCAAAAAATGTGATGAGATGATTGAAAGAAATATGTTAAAATCATTTTCTGGGAAAAAAAATATGGGAAAAGTTAAAAAAAAAAATATGAGAAAATTTTGCAACTTTTTCAATTCGCCAAAAAATTACTCAATGAATATTTTTTGTTTTTTTGGATATTTTGAAGATAATACCAAGAGCTATTTTTACATACAAAAAAAAACAGCACACTTTTCCACGCAAATGAAAAAGACGTTTGACTTTATCTTACCACACCCACCCTGTTTTATTTAGCCTAATTATGACCAAAATCTGAAATCGAAATAGTCTCATTAGATTTGGGTAGATTTGGGTAAGATTTGGGTAGATTTGGGTAGATTTGGGAAGATTTGGGTAGATTTGGGAATTTCGTGCCGCCCAAAATATCTATATTTTCACAAAAATTTTAAACATTTCTGGCATATGTTTACATTTTGAACAATAAGATACTTCATTTGACATTCACCTTCACAAAAAAGGGGTATGTTTCGCTTTAAGGTAAGACCTGGGTAATCAGTTATGGAACGAAATGTGTATGGTGCGATTCGACGATTTCAAACGATTCTACGACGATTTTAAAGGGAAGTAATTTTAATTGCTCTCAATTTTAGAATTTTTGACTTTCGTTTGGTTTTTTGCCGACTCTTCATACAATTTAGAAACATTTTCACAAAAATTGTTTAAAATATTTCTCGGAAATCTGAGCACGCTCAATTATTTCCGTTGTTTCGAGAACCAAGGTCTTACCTTAAGAATTTGATGAAAATTGTAACATTGGCATTTGGTGCCGCAGAATAAACACAAAATTTGTAAGTCACATGGCCGCTCAAACTTACCTTAAGGCTTTGAAATATTTTATATCGAATAAGTCTGCTGCTATTTATTGTATTCTCTTGAAAATAGGTTTAATTTTGTCATCATTGAATTGCATTTCACTTCGAACGTTCTTGCGATAATTTATTATACGAGGGTGAGTCAATAAATAACCAGCCTATCCCATTTCCGATTGACCGAAACGGCCACAATTTCCCCGCTTTGTTTCAATACATGTTTTAGGCCTCGTGGCAAAATACACCGATTAACAGTTTTAAACCGGAAACCGGAAATGACGCATGCGCAGAAAAATCGCGAGTAAGAAATCTACTCGCGTTTATAATTACAATAGCGAGAGAACCATCAGTGACAAAATTAAACATTTTCTCTGTTTAAATGGCATAATAATTTTACCCAAACATTTTTTGTTGTTGTATGATGATCGGAAATACTGATTTAGTGCATGAAATATTATGACACGCAAAATAATTACGAGAAAAAGAGAAATAGTTTCCAGCTACGGGCCCTTAGAACTATCTTACATATGCCATGAAGTGCGAGTGAACCAATCGTGATAAATAAAGCATTTTCTCTATTTATTTGGCATAATAATTTTACCAAAACAATTTTTTTGTTATTGTACGATGATCGAAAATGCTGATTTGACGCATGGAATATTATGACAAGCAAAATAATTACGAGAAAAAGAGAAATTGTTTCCAGCTCACGGGCCTTTAGAACTAGATCTCCGATCTCAATACAAAAATATACTTACTTTTCTTTCAAGCCATTGAAAAGGAAAATTAAATCCAAACGACTTTAATTTCACATTTTGTTAACCCATTAGCATGTAATGAAAGAGACACCTTTCGTTAATCCAATCTCAACACAGATAGTTATGACGAGTGTAGGACAAAACCCCACCAGGACAAAACCCCACCAGGACAAAAACCCCTCGGACAAAACCCCACCAGGACAAAACACCACCAGGACAAAACCCCCTCAATATATAAATTATAGTATAACAAATTTATGACATAGAAAAAAATATTTGGTATGGAAAATATTTTTAAATATAAGAAATTTGATTGTGTTTAACAATTTATTACTTTATAATTTAATAATTTATTTGCAACTATACCGGTATATTGTATTTGTGTATTTATTGTATTTTAAAAGCATGTTTTTTATACTTATTTCCCATTATGTGTTTATTGAAATATCCAAATAAGGCAATTTTGCTTTAAAAATGGAAACAATTGTGGGAAACGGAGAGGTTACTGGGATCATGAAGCCAAATAGTATCTTGACATCACATTTTTGTCACCTAAATAAGTCATTTGGCATGCATTATATATCGTTCCCTTATCTACGAAATCAATTATCACATATCATAATCAGGACAAAAGATGACAACAGAAGACTTAACACCTCAGAAGAAAGTAACACTTCTAGTTTCAAATAAGTTTATTCCCATGAATCATGCTTGTTAATATTAATCAAAGGCATTATTCAATTGAAACTTTTTAGGGGAAAAAATCATTTCATATTCATGATATTCAGGGATAACTTCTTCATTCATTATCAATTTATGATTTAGCAATAAATACTTTTTTGTTCCAATAACAAATTTTTAGGCTTCATAAAAATCTTCAAAAAATCAAAAATCTAAGAATATTATAAAAATAAATCAATCAATGATAATATATACCATGGAAAAAATAACATAAGTCCTACATTATAATAGTATTATGAGTGTTATTTCTTTCCTGTAATTTTTATTCATCAGACATCAAAAATGAGAAAAATAGAAAATAAATTATCAAAGCATAACTATTACAATACTTGATCAAATACAAATTCATTTGTTTCAATAATAATCTATAGTTGAATGATTTGGAAATGAATAAGATATAAGACTGGTGGGGTTTTGTCCGCCTTGCCAATTTTAGTGGTGGGGTTTTGTCCGAGGGGGTTTTGTCCGAGGGGGTTTTGTCCTGGTGGGGTTTTGTCCTGGTGGGGTTTTGTCCGTACCCCAGTTATGACACATGTGACCTTTTGAAAGCACCGGGCACATAATGAACACGGTTACCGCACCCTTTTCATCTTTACCCGAAGGATATACCCCCTATAAATCTTTGATCTGTGTCACATGGATTGGCTACAATAATTTTCAGACAAATCATAAAACATACATTAGAAAATTTCTGGAATATCCAGCAACCGTATTTACTTGTTTGAAACCTCAAAAAATCGGCTTACATTAATATAAAATATTAGTTAAAATATTAGACATCTAATAGCGCATCACCAGTAATCAATGATTAGATGCAGATTTTGATTTATTTTCTTTAATGAAATGTTTTACGGGCCGAATTCAGAAATGAGGTTGAAAACAGCCCTTTTCTATCATAAACATTATCAAGACAGCCGTTTTCTAACCTTAACATCATCATTTCTTTTATTAAGAATATCAAAATTTGTTGCAGACATGCAATTTATTTAGATGTATGATTATTTACTACATTGAAAAAAAAGAGAACAACAACATTTTATGTAAATTTCAAAACAATTTAAACACTTTTTATGGACTTTTGCGAAGAAAAGGAAATATTTGTCCTTTTGTTGATTCGATTGGAACAGTCCCCAATCTTCTACCACGTCATAGTTAGTGACATTCAAGTAAGTTGTTTGGCAAAGGATTAACGGTTTGACGATTGACATGTTATTCCAATTAATTTGATACAATATTTTAATTCTCCCGACAAAGAGACAAGACGATTTCAAATGACAGTATACCACTATCAGAATGAGATTATGGGAAATTGCAATCACGTGTCAACACGTGATCTAATTAACACAACAAATCACAATCTGATATCATATATTTGGTAGTTTTATGGCAAATTACACACCTACTTTAAAGTGAGATAGATGTGGTGCTTTTTATTTTAGATGTTTTCGTATTTGATTGATATTATATTTGGGAAATATTGTAAGCGAACAGGTAGGACAAAAATGATTGAATTAATGACCAAACGCATTAATAATTTTTGCTCTTGAACGCACTCGCATGTAAAAACATTTTTTCACGACCTACAAGATAAAGACGTTTGAAAATATTGTGGAAATGAAGAAGTTGCTTGTGATCAGCAATTTATTCATTTTCCAAAGCATTTTCTAGTTTCCCGATAGACCGATATGAGATCTCCATGTTTATCTAGAGATTTTTTCCAAAAGCAGGTTTTTTAAGTTAGAAACAACAAATATCTTTATTTTCTATTCGCATTCTCAGAATCAATCTAATAAATATCATGACTTGTGATCATTGCATGTCAAATCACGCTTTTCCACAATCCAAAACTTTGGCCATTCAAGCTATGTAGCTTGCACCATTCCCTCAGTTATCCAAAGTAAATCCTGTTTAGGACATCAAAACTAGACGTTTTTTGGGGAAAGGATTTATTTAAAGGATGCATGTATACATAACAAGAACACAATAAGCAAATAACCGATATCAAATACGGGTTTCTAACTTTCATGTAGCCCGTAAAGCTAACGTTCTGGGCGGGTGCCGTGTTAGAAAACAAATAATTATTGGGATATTTCCGATAATTACGGATTAAAACCTAAACCTTTCCAACTTTGTTCTTTGTTTTGATGAATCACGGCTGTATTTTCCTTTTAATCAGCCAGAATACGTCGTTTGAAGCGCTATTTTACGCTACGCGTATATGACATTATAGTGGACGAAGAAATTTTACTCGTACTTTTCAGGGAGATATTTTACGGCTTGCGCATGCGCACTTCAAAACTGTCAGTTGGTGTATTACACCCGTATCGGCTCATTTATTGATAAGATACTGAATGTCAAACATGGCTAGTAATGCAACATCGTGTTTTTCGTCTAAATTGGAGTACCGTGCAGTAATTTGGTACTTGTATTTGAAAGGGAGAAGGAGTAAGGAAATCCATGGCGAGTTGGTCGATGTATATGGGTCTTCTGCACCATCGTATGCTCAGGTTAAATTTTGGGTCGGTGAATTTAAACGTGGTAGAACGTCTTTAGAAGATGATACCAGGTCCGGACGCCCACTAGATGCCACCGATGAAGAAATGAGTAAAAAGGTGCAGGACCTAGTATACTCTGATAGGCAAATTCAGGTGGAAGAAATAGCGAAGGCATTAGACATATCACATGATAGCGTTTCAACCATCTTGGCTTGCACGATCGCTTAGGTATGCGCAAGCTAACAGCTTGTTGGGTCCCCAAATCCCTTTGCGTCGAGCAAATGGCAACCAGGGCATCAGTATCTAGCGCCTTGTTGAAGCGGTTTAAGTCGAAGGAAGAAGATTTTCTTTTGCGTCTTGTAACTGTAGATGAGACTTGGGTCCATTTATTATGAACCAGAGAATAAATCTCAGAGTCGTCAATAGGTAGGGCCTGGGTCTCCATCCAAGGCCAGAAAAGGCGTTATCATGTTAGACTTTCTACCGAAGAAAAGTACAATAACTGCGTACTATGCTAACTTGCTCGACCAACTGAGAACTGCAATTTGTGAAAAACGCTGAGGTAAACTCTCTAAAGGGGTTCTGCTCCAACAGGAAAACGCAAGAGTCCACACTTGCAAAGTTGCAATGGATGCTGTTGAGCGAAATGGGTATGAATTAATACCACATCATGCCTATTCTCCAGACTTAGCTCCTAGTGACTTCTTCCTATTCCCAAACTTGAAAGAAGATATCCATGGACGTCATTTCCGGTCCGATGAAGAAGTCGTGGTGGTAGTTGAGGAGTGGGTCAATGGAAAGGAGCCTGACTTCTTTAGTTCTGGACTGATGGCACTGGAACACCGTTGGTCTAAATGTCTCATTCTGGAGGGCAACTACACCGAAAAAGAAGAGGTCGATCTCGACCGAAAGTAGGTCAGGCTGGTTACTTACCGGGTATTGACTGACCCTCGTAATTTGGCTGTTGTTGGTGGTATACGGACAAAACCCCACAAGGACAAAACCCCACACCCAAAATTTTGCACAGTGGACAAAACCCCACACCATGCATTTTGTACAGTGGACAAAACCCCACACCACTCATTTTGCACAGTGGATAAAACCCCACACCATCCATTTTACACAGCGGATAAAACCCCACACCATCCATTTTACACAGTGGACAAAACCCCACACTAAGTTTATGTAGACAAGGACTTTGAGTGGAAACCTGAGTAAACTTTGACAAAATGTTCAGATAATTGTAAGAAAAGGTGCAGTTTTGGAACTAAACATGTACCCTCTTTCGGCCAATCCCAAACCAGTGGCTACTTATGAAAGCTCTGATGAAACTTTGATGCATTTTCTCCTTTTTCCAAAGGTGTTCTATGCTGTAAGATATAGATTTCTTCATTTTCAATCAAATTAACATTTATTTTGTCATCTTGCACCAGATGCTTTATCCAATTCTGAATTTCATTGTCATTTCAGAAATGTGAAATCTTTTATCAATTTGGATTGGATGATAAAACTTTTGGGTGAGGAAATCAGCCTTTTCTCATTTTGCAATGTTTGCAAAAACCCCTTTCTTTTATTATTTTGATAGTCAGACATTAATTTGGTAAATAAATTGATCAGACAAACAGCTACAAACAATGTTTGGACTGTTGCCTTTGATCTTTTTTTACGTTAGCCATTGTCATTAAGGACAACTAGTATTCATTTATCATTTATATGATGAAACAAACTGTCAATAATTGTAAGACAAACTGCCAATGCATTTCATTATAATTTTCTTTAATTGGTTAATTCAAGTGTATTACATGTATAACACTAAAGAGAATGGTATTGACCTGTTCAACTATTACTTTTCCAGAAAATAAATGAAAAAGATGAAGTTGATGTTAATTCTATTCCAAACAAAATGTAGTTGTGGTGTCTCTAGAAGAAAACACTGAGAAAACATTGTAAAGAAAAGAAGAAATAAAGAAGAATCATTAATTTTCCTTTCCCCCAATACACTTAACACTTTATCATGCAAATGTTCCGATTTTGACAGTAATCGCTTTGTAGTGTGATAGCTTACAAATTGGAACAATTCAAAATTCTGTTGTTTAAGTTTTCAAAATGTACAATGTTCAGCCTATCAAAATTCAGAAGATTTGTAGGACATTTATATAAACATAAATCTGTTTGAGCTTAACATTGCAGTTTTCTAATATTGGTAAGAACTACAAGGTATATTTTCAAGGTTGAATCAGAAAAAAAATATTTACCACTTTATTTTCAGTCTGATACAATGAATACATAGATCTACATATAATATTATTGCTAATTCACAAATCAAACAGACAAATTTGTCGTGTTATCTCTCTTTAGCACAAGACAGACATAATTGCAGACATTTAAAAGTGTGGGGTTTTGTCCACAGTCAAAAATGAATGGTGTGGGGTTTTGTCCACTGTGAAATATGAGGGGTGTGGGGTTTTGTCCACTGTGCAAAATGCATGGTGTGGGGTTTTGTCCACAGTACAAAATTTTGGGTGTGGGGTTTTGTCCTTGTGGGGTTTTTTCCTGATGGTGTTTCACAAATTGGATCATCAAGCTTTGAAGAAGAACAGAAATTGTCTAAATGACACCGTTTCTCGCGGTCTCCAATGAAAGGGCGTTTGTGAAAGCATTGTGAGAAAGTATAAAGTGCTGATCTGACCAACATTTGAACTTATCCCACTTCATATACTCAAATATGATTTTACGCAACACCGGATTCTCACTCGCGGGGTCCGAGGTTCGATCGCGACAAATATTCTTTCAGAAAAAACTGTCCCCATCAATGGTTTGGTATCGTTGAACTATAAGGGTGTGCATCTTGAGGGTCGGTTAGGATGTTGTGGTAGTAGGCCTACTGTTATGGGAAACGACAGTAATCTACGGTTAGGTACTCCATTCGCCGCGATATGACCGTTGCAGTTGATAACCGTGTCAAACCCCAAACAACCAACCGATGGATCAAACAGCTGACAGGGATTGTATTAAACAAATGTTTCATGTGATTTTTTTCGTATCCTTTTGCGAAAAGTACTTGGTGGAGATTGTACACCATGAGATGGGTACGTTGTAAATCTTTGGACATCGCCTCGCTTCAGGTAAAACAATTTCTAACTGATCTCTTTCCTCTGATATATGACTTACTTGAAAAATCGTTGTACTTTTTGCAAAAATTTATCCCAACTGCCCAGAAAATGATCATTTTTCTGGTTGGCTGGGACCAATTTTGAGGAAAAGTACAAAATGTTTCAAAAGTCCAAAAGTCATTTACCAATAACTTTCCTTACGTTAACCACACCGTTAAAAACAATTGTAGACAGTCGTCCCTATTGAGTGCTTGACCACCAGTGGGCATGCATCTGATAAATCAAAGTACTGATAGTACTGAAGGTTGGGAAACAGAGGATTAAAAATACAGTAAATGGTCAATTTTCTTAAATTTACATTGAATTCGTAAAATATTCTCAATGTTGTTATCTGATTGTTGTTACATTAAAATTAATCCTTATACTCTTATTCCCGAGTTTACCTAAGCAAAAACTTGATATTTCTAGAAAAGAAATCATAGGAGACGAAAGGGTAATTGTCAACAATATAGATCTACTCCATTACACGGTCCGCCGCGATATGACCCTAGTAGTTGAAAACTGCGTAAAACCCCAAACCCATTACACGATGTCGTATTTTTTCGGGTGACGTCGTAAACATTCGGTGATGGAAAGTGTCGATTTCTTTTTACCCATAACGTGTCCGTGTTGAACGGCTAACAGTATGTTAAAAATATTTACGGCGTCGTCAGAAAAGATCCGACGTCGCATGAATCTCATTACGGATGGACTGCCTTAATGAATTGTCTGGGTTAACAGTTTGTAAAACATTATATCATTTTGATATCCATTATAAAAGGTTTTAGGAAACATGGTGGCAAAACGAAAACATTTTGATATTTAACATTTTTTCTTTGTCTCAATCTGTTTTTCAACAATTCTTCAGCTAAACTTTACATGAATATTTATCTAAATTATCAACACAAACTTGACATTACATGTAGCAACAGTATTCCGTTTTTGATGCAGGCCCGTAGGCACAGATGGGGCTACGGGATGATAAGCCCAAATGTTGGCCAAAAATATCGAATTTTCCTCATTTTACATAGAAAATTGAAGAAAAGGCAAATTTAGCCCTTAAAGGGACATTTCATTCCAATTTCAATTTTTTAAAGTATGTCTTGATGCCAAGATTGGTATTTCTAATGAGTATAAATACTATTAGTTTTTTTAAGTTGTTGCCAATAAGCGAGAAATACGCATTTAAAGTTGAGACATAATCGATAAATTGCATATAAATCCCAACTGTTGTCCACAACAATTTGTTCAATTTTAGCACAAAAATATAAATTTCTCGTAAACGGCGCAATATTTTGGGTTGAAATTTTCAGAATTTTCATAAGGAAATATGCTCTTTCAGATAAACACAAAAGTAAAATTTATGACAAAAAATTCTGAAATGTCACTTTAAGATGTTCAGACACTAACCCGGACAGAGTTTTTAGCCCTTCCCCTTATCAAATTGCTTCCTACGGGCCTGAGAGCAGTTTTACATTCTACTGTTTAGGAAAGGTTAAACTTTGCACGATGAAAAATATTAATATTACGACGGGAAAATTTCTGAGCAAAATTCAGAATGAGGAATGAAGTTAAATTTAATATGGTTCACAAAAATGGCATGAGAACTGACCAGATTTAGATAATTAAATTTACAATATAGCACATTGTAAATAATGGTAAAGGTTAGACCATAAACATTGATCAACAATTCTAATAATATGTGTGTTAAACTCAGAATTTGAAAAAGTGAGCTCGTATTTTCTGCACACAAATCTAGATCTTGCTTTCTTTTTATTTTTGCTGTCCCCTTTGCTTTTCGCATTAGCTTTCACTTTGGATTGTTCTGTCTGTCGTTTGTGAAAGAGATAACTCTATCACCTCTATCATCTGCAGAGACAGAGGCCTACAATTAACTCATAAATAGCTTATATCTCAAGCCCGGTCGAAGAAAGATGATTAAATTCCTGTTAAACCTAAGCCTGGATTAATAAGGATGAATAAATTACGAAAATTACGTTGTATGTACTCAAGACGGCTCAAAGTCCGTCAACGCCGTTACGGTAACACTTTAGTTGGTCAAAGCATAGGAGAATAGCTTTACACCGCGAAGTGTTAACACGTGAGCGCATAACCCGATAAAACGCATGTGTTGTAAAATGCGATTGTGCGCTATAGCGATTGAACAAGGAGAAGGGCTCGACTAGAGTCAGGATATAAATAGATTTTCCGTGAATCTACGAGTGCTTCACGGAAATGTTCGATCACACGAACTGTGTGGCGCAGTAATTTTGTGTTGAAATTCTCGTCTGCTCTTGTCTGCCACACCAGTTAGAATAGTTTGAATCAACCTTTCCGGCAAAAAGAGAAGTTGATAGTTTTCGCACTTATGAGCAAACTGCTGCATTGTTTTGATAAAACAATTAGGAATTGAAAGTCTTTACGATGATTATGTTATTTGAGTAATTTTGAATTGTTCAAAGGTAGGTCTACTTTTTCGGCGGACTCAGACATTTTGAACGACTATGCGGCGACCAAATTATATCGAAATCCTCGTATCTGTAGATTAAAACAAGCGGCAGATACGAGATTTTCGTAGAAAAGCGTTAGAAGCGTTGGATGGCTATAGGACGTGAAAATCTCAAAGAGATTTCCCGACCTAAAAAATGATGAATTTTGGAAATTTGGCTTCACCTGATTTCATTGTTCAAAATTGCTCCGATCCAGATTACAGATAGTCGCTTTTCAACAAAAACCTCGTAACTGCAGTTTGTTTTAAGCTTCAGTTACGAGGTGTTTGTTGTAAAGCAGCGAGATATTCAACTCGCTTTGATCACGCGAGGCCAAATTTCTCAAATTTCTAGTATCAAATACATGTCAATCGATAGCCAAACTTTCAACAATGGCAGTCTCTCTCGTCCAATGGTCACGATGGATAATCACGTGATACAATATTTTTAGAAAATCTTCAATAATTTTGTAAATACTGGACCGATTTGAATTCGGTTTGAAGCAGTGAATGTGGACAGACGTCACGCATTAGATGGACGTGGTTGATATTTGAAAAGTCAACTGATAAAAAAGTTATTGAAGATTTTACCAAAATTTTGGTTTATCTTCAATAACTTTTTTATCAGCTGATTTTTTAAAAAAAATCCACAACGTCCACGTTATTCCTCACATTTTTCCACCTTCTCTGCTTCAAACCGAATTCAAATTGGTCAAGTATTGACAAAGTTATTGAAGATTATCGGAAATTCTAAATCACGTGATTATACACCGTGATGGTTGTAACGATATAGGTCCTCTACAAACGTAAAAAGGTTATTTACAAGTCTTGCCTGAATTGAGCCTACTTCTGAGGTATCAAGACCTTACCTGGAAACTAGGCAAGACAAGTTACCAAAATGGGGGTGTCAGCTTGCAACTTAGATTTTGTTTACGTTAATTAGGAAATTCCGCTGAAATACGCTCGTACTTGCAATATAGGTTAATCATTGAATTAATTATGTCGAACCTTTCCCAAAACAGCAAAAATGAAGACTGTTCTTCCACTTTGAAAGCTGCTGAAAAATTAGACATCAATAAATTTAAATTTATTACAATCAAGCAGTAAAATATTGAGGCAAACAGAGAAAATGATGATTATCAGCATTTTCTTATATTGCATTAAAATTTTTCCCACTGCCTTTTTTAGCTCACCTGAGCACGAAGTGCTCAAAGTGAGCTATTGTGATCGCTTTTTGTCCGTCGTCCGTCCGTCTGTCCGTCTGTCCGTCCGTCTGTCCGTCCACAATTTCTTCAAACATCTTCTCCTCCTACACCATTGGTCCAATTTTAACCAAATTTGGCAGAAATGTTCCTTGTGTGACCCTTTTCAAAACTTGTTCGTGAATTTTTGATTTGTCAAAAAATGTGGGCGTGGCAGGGCGGGGCTTATCAGATATTAGAGAAATCTTAAGAAAATTCTTTAAAAATCAACCATTGGGCCAATATGAACGAAAGTTGGCAGGAATGTGCATTGAGTCACTCTTTGCAAAATTCATCCACAAATTTTTACATTTGTCAAAAAATGTGGCTGTGGCAGGGAGGAAGGGGCTTATTGGACTTAGAGAAATCATTAGAAAATTCTTTAAAAATCAACCATTAGGCCAACTGAATCAGACTTTGCAGAAATGTTCCTTGAGTCACTCTTTTCAAAATTTGTTTTCAAATTCTTGCAATTGACAAAAAATGTGGACATGGCAGGGAGGAAGGGGCTTATCGGACTTGGAAAAATCATTAGAAAATTCTTTAAAAATCAACCATTAGGCCAACTGAATCAGACTTTGCAGAAATGTTCCTTGAGTCACTCTTTTCAAAATTTGTTTTCAAATTCTTGCAATTGACAAAAAATGTGGACATGGCAGGGAGGAAGGGGCTTATCGGACTTGGAAAAATCATAAGAAAATTCTTTAAAAATCAACCATTGGGCCAATTTGGACCAGACTTTGCAGAAATGTTCCTTTAGTCACTCTTTTCAAAGTTTATTCACAAATTTTTACATTTGTCAAAAAATGTGGCCGTGGTAGGGAGGAAGGGGGCTTATCAGACTCAGAGAAATTGTAAGAAAATTCTTTAAAGATCAACCATTGGGCCAATTTGAACCAGACTTTACAGGAATGTTCCTTGAGTCACTCTTTTCAAAATTTGTTTTCAAATTCTTACAATTGACAAAAAATGTGGCCTTGGCAGGGAGGAAGGGGCTTATTGGACTTCGAGAAATTATAAGAAAATTCTTAAAAAATCAACCATTGGGCCCAAATGAACCAAGACTTTGCAGGAATGTTCCTTGAATCTTTCTTTTCAAAATTTGTTCTCAAATTCTTACAATTGATAAAAAATCAGGCTGTGGCAGGGAGAAAGGGGCTTATCGGACTCAGAGAAATCTGTCCTATTTCTCTTATCTATTTCTCTTATCTGTTGCTCTGGCTGGCCCCATGTTTATCTTATGTAAACAAATATGGGATTAGCCTTAGCTTATCAGATGGTAATCCTGCGCTATATTCTTTCAATCACAGACTAAATCTTGTTAATTGAGCCTATCATAAATGATCAATCTCTAACAGATCAGAATGCTTTGAAAATTAGTCCTATGTTGTATATTGCGAAATCATTAAATGATTATTGAAAAAAAAAACCTGTCAACAATTGTGCTAATTCATACCCAAACTTACAGGATCGATTGGAACAAAATTATTTCTTAATTGTTTCCAAACAGAAAGTCCTTATAAGTTTCATGCCTTTGAATTTGACAAAATTGCCTTTATCACTCTTGCCATCTTGATTCAGGTGAGCGATTTAGGACCATCATGGTCCTCTTGTCTATTATATAGGGAATCCAAACCTTTCCATGGCAAGACCTGGTTTTGACGTCTTTAATATAGAATGATAGGAAAACTTCGAAAAAAATGCTGATCAGCATTTTTATTTTTTCCATCAATGCTTTCCATGATGTGATGTTCAAATTATTTTCGCGCCAATAATTTTGTAGTGTGCAACTCCGTCGATTTAGAGAGATAAAAATGTTGCCGTTTCGGAAAAGGTTCATAAAAGATCACCAATAATTATGAATGGGTTTGATATTAACTGTATACAGTTTCTGATTTAGTCGGTTATACCTTATTTTGTAACAGCTGTTTTCTATTTCTTTTCTTTTTTTCTTCGTGTTTGCAAATCTTTCACAAACCGTGCAAGCTCAAGGTATCCATTGAAAGATAAAAGCCATAAATAGAATGTCAATTAATCAGGATCTGGAAAAAGGTCCCTTATAGCATTGTAGATAACTGAGTTTCCAGATCAGCCTGCATTTAAATACAGTCCGGTAGGGATCCATTATGCTAGGCCCTATTTTTCAGTTACCACATGTCAACAAAAAGATTTTAGATAACACCATGGATCTCGATCAGACTGTGCGTATGAACAGGCTGATCGAGATTCGTGTTGTTCTCAAATTCCTTAAAGGACATTTTCCAGATCTTTGCTCAAATATTTTGTGTATAATATACTCCCCCATCAGCAATTGATTTCAATTTCGACCATGTTTTGTGACCCGTCATACAAGAAAGAACCATCTGGGAAGCCCGTAAATCTAATGTATGAAAATATATCGGACCCAGCATAGGTGAGCAAGATATCGCATTCCGAAAATGAACATAACGTAAGATTAACACATTTACTTTAACAGATTGTCATTGAGCGAAATGTTTCGACTAACTATACTCTCACAAAATGGTTATTTTGATACATTTCGTACAACCCAGATAGGCCGTTTTGCGTAGGATTGGGTTCTAGTCTTACTATTTTTCTTTTTTACTTCTCCTTTCCTAACGAATTTAGCTATACAAAATGTTTTCGTGTTGCTGTTAACAAAAAAGACCTACTATGCCTATTTATGATGTCACATGCCCTTAGGAGGCAATTTCATGTGAGGGGGGGGGGGGGATAAAGCCCCTGTCCGGTCCAATGCCTTAATATGGGGGGGGGGGGGCTAAATTGGGTTTACCGTAAATATCCATTGTCAAATAAGGAAAATTTGGCATTTTTGGCCAACTTTTGGGAAGGGGGCTTAGCCCCCCTCTAACACCCTGTTCATACGGGCCTGTACAGCCAATTTAAACGATGCTTTTCATTCTTACCAGTTGGAATTGGTGTTAAGACTTAAGCAACTTGAACTTACGATATATCTCGGGCTACAGAAATGAAATTTCATTGTTATTAAAATTTGTAATTTAGAGTTGTTGCTATGTTTACGTCATGACCATGTATGTGACGCCATACCCTCCGGGCCCTATAAATGAATTGATAATTTTGATTGTTTCACAGATTGGGCGTTAACGCGTCGTTCAACTACAATGGTCATATTGTGACTACTGAAGCACCTAACTGTGGGTTCCTGGTATTTCTCTCTCCAGAATAAGTATTACCACATTCTCCAATCTGAGCCTCCAGCTGCTCTGTCACGGATGATTCACATCCATTAATGAGAGACATATCGTCGGTGTAAATGCAAAACCTCGTATGTCGATTTTTGCGATTTTCAAAGTAAAATCTTGTGTTTCCAGTTAAGACATTTCTTGTTGGTTTTGAGATATTTTACTGATCAGTATTAATGACACATCATTTGTGAACAATATGTTCAAGTCAAACCTTTCAGTTTGGAAAAAGTTATTATGCTTTTTTCCTTCCCCGTTAAAATCTTACAAAAACGAGATACGAGGTTTTGCATTAACAACGACGATATGACAAATAAGATGCGAGAATGGATATTGACCGAGACGGGGATTGAACTCTCGACTCCTGGATTGACAGATTCCAACTTTAAGCCTGCCGACTAAGTTACCCTGAGTCTGCACTATTAATGAATGAGCCACGTCGTGAAATAGGGTGGGAAATGTTTGTGGTCTCAGAGAGAACTAATCGTGTAGGGAGAGGTCACTTCTTTGCAATGCCGATGATTTTAAGTTCATGCAATATCTTTTGACTAAACGATAGTAGGCTTAGATAATTTCAATTGACGACTGGGCCAGACTAATTTTGCGAGACGGTCTGAAAGGCGAATTTTCAAAACTGTCGTTTTTACATCGTTGGTAGAGCAAATTTATGATCCTTACTCCCAAAGCTTCTTTCTGGACAAACAAACCTTGTTTAACCCTTTCCCAAACGACAAAATTGAAGGATTGTCTAATTTGAAAGCTGCTAAAGAAGGCAACATTGGTGTAAATTAGGGCCTACTATTATATATAGCCTATATGGGATTTCTATAGCTCAGAAAATATTGAGACAAAAGGAGAAACTGCTGGTTATCAGCAGTTTCTTCTTTTCACTCAATGTTTTCCCAAGCCTTTTGTATAAAAGACGTCAAAACCAGGTCTTGTTTGGGAAAGGGTTAAATTATGGGGCCTAATAATATGACGAACTGTAGGCTACTGCTATTTGGGGCACATATGACAGGCATGATGCTTAGATCTAGTTGTCCTACCATTTACTTTGTCGTCTACTGCAGCTTTCAAATTTATTGATCACTGTATCATTTGTATGACGGGTTTAAAATAACATGCGCGGATTCAGAACTTTCTCCCACACGGGTCGTTTTTCCAAGTTTGGGGGCGGGGGATACAACTGCGTTGACGTATGGAAAAGTTAATTGATCTATAAAATTATTTGCCTTTTTCGCAAACTCTTTGGGGGAAATCCGCCTCTCTGCATTCTGCGCATGTTTTGAAATGTACATAGCTAGATCTACAGACAACTTGAGTGGATATGCCCACTGACTTTGAAAGTGCATATTTTATCTTTTATCCCATTACTATACAACAAAATTTTAGCCTAGTCTAAACTCATAGGCGTTTCAGACGACAATTTCCACTGAACAAAATTTAACATTTTTTGGTCTTTCTTGGTAGAAAACATTGTGGGAAATGAAGAAATTGCTTGTCACAAGCAATTTCTTCATTTTCCACAATGTTTTCCAAAACCTTTATTTTGTGGGGGCGTCCAAAAGCGTCAATGTGTGGGAAAGGGTTATTCTACTTCATCAAACCCTGCGTTGTTTGTAAGCATACTTCATAATCGTCTCCTTTGGACGATTAAAATATTTGAGCTCTATAATTAAGGTCTGGAAAGTGTTTACCCCTCTTACTGTTGCTCTGATGTAATAACGCAATACCACATAGATAAGAAAGAAAACTTGTGGGAAATTAAAAAAAAAACTGCTTGTCACAAGCAATTTCTTCATTTTCCACGATGTTTTCCAAACTCCTTATCTTGTTCAACCTCAAAAGGTGTCACTGTCGGCTCAATACCAAAGTTGTCACTATCCAAAGGTTACCAGACTATTCGTCTTTATCGTCAGAGTTACCTCCCTTTGTAAACAGGTAACCCGGAAATGTAAGCGTGAAGAACGGCTTTATTTGGGCCTCAATTTGATTATTACAAAGTCAGCAGCTTAATTACACATTTGGGAGTTCAGGTATTGTCACAATATTTCGTTTGAATCTCGAGATCTTCTGAAAAATGCACACCTGGATGGTGTCACAGTGTTCGGACAACACCGGTTTTTCGGATAACTACCTACTTATCAGAAAACTAACACGCGACGTCAGCTACTGGTACTCATAAGCGTAACACGACGTCAAAATGCTTTTAACGTTAACCGCTTTATATCTTCTGTTTATCAGTCGGTTTTTGTCTACTAGAGATTGTTTATAATGAGAATTATATTTGGTTGAGAAGAGGAAGGTTTTGTTAATACGCAATTAATCATCGTTTATGCATTATGTAAAACTTTTCCCTGGTATAACATCGTACCGAAACTCCACAGAAATTCTAATGATTATCATGTTACCGGTATTCCATTTCAATATTCATTTTAAATACCGCTCAGGTGACTGACTATTTCATTCAGAATTATCGGTATTATAAAGATCATGATTTTATGATAGCAAAAGTAAACAATACCAACAATATTTCAGTCTGATCCAAATTCAAAAATCTTCGGATGACTAAAATGTGTTCTCACTTTTCCTGACTATGCATTTTAAGGTGCCCGTTCATCATATTTTCTTTTTTTAAAAAAAAGCTTTGTGAGAAAAGGAGATAATGGTTATCATAGTTGTTTTCACCTATATAATGTGTTATAGCATTTTAAAGAGCGCATTGTTTGTTTTTGTTTGCTTGCTGGTTTTATCACTAATTTTGTCAATTGCACGAATTTTGAAATCGGACAAATATAAATATTTTAAGGCGGGGAAATGTAAATTTATAAAGAAACGACTTGAATAGACGAACATGAAAGTGAACGTGCAACGTCATAATATATAACGTTACGTCGGAAAATCGTTGTGTTTTCGAAATCGCTTTCGACACAGTGTTTTTGATATTTTGAAAGCATATTTAGCCGACACATCTTAACATTTTAACTAGATATTTAATAATAAATTTACTCACATTCTATATAACAATCGTAGAAAAAATATGCAGGATTTGATTTAGATTTTCTAGTTAAAACTCGGAAATTTTCTAAAATTTACTCCGTTTTACGGCTTTTTACGTCATTTTTCTTACACAATGCGACACAGGTATTCTTTAATTGTGAAATGAGTTATGTATCGAATGATGCGAAATTCTACACATTAACTGGAAATTAAATTTACATTTAGCCGATCTGAATCGGAATTTCATCAACAAATTTACTCAAGTCGGAATTCTTAGTTAAACGTAATTTTACATTTTCAAAACGTTGCGATTTTCACATGCGGACATTTTTGTCATAACTTTTTCTAATGCGCTTATTATTTGTTACTTTAACAATATTGCAAGTACTACACATTATATGATAGCATATAGAAATATGCATTTAGGAATGTATTTTCAAAAAAATTCTCCGTCGATAAACCACAACAGTCACAAAAGAAAATTCTCAATGCGAAGTTAAAACTGAAAATGAACGTCGGCGGACATTGTCAAAATTATCCGTGTCATTCACAACTTTATTTTACCTCGCTCATAAGCATCAATTTTCATTTTACCTTTCGATAGAAAAAATACTTACAAATACGTTCCGAGAATAAATTTCTGATGGCTGCATTTTTCATGGCGAATTTTTGTCTTTCTCTCGATTTGATAAATTCTGTTTTACTAAAGGGGACACATTTAGCGCTTTTCTCGAAAACTCTATAACTTTACAACAAAGGCTTTCTACCTCGAAAAATCACAACGACTGTAACGGGAAGAGTCATCGCAACTGTCTGCATGAAAATCTGACGTTTGCTGCTATCCGCGTTGAAATAAATCAATGTTTTGTACGAGAATATGTAACGCGTTGTTACGCGGGGACATTGTGAAATAACGTTGTTTTACAAATTCTGATTGCTCGGAAATGCTAGGAACAAAGCACTCGCGTTTTATCATTATATCATGTGAATCCTTATTTTATAAGCTTCATTTTGATACATAACACAAAGTGGTATTTTTAATATAGGAGCTGTTATCGATACTAATTCACCATGCACGGTGCCTTTTCTGAATGAGTACCAGTAGTTGACGTTACGTCTAAGCGGAGAGATCTATGAATCATATGATTGATGCTGTTTCGCCTTGTTGTCGTACGCAGCTAGTCGCCAGCATTCAGATACTGTGCTTAGACGTTGAACAACTAGTTTCTAGCGGGCATGAGGTCCAGCAGCTCATATTGTGCGATATTTTGTCATTTTGTGCACGTTCGTTAAAATACGCGAACTCCCTTTTGGATTTTCCGGGTTGTTGTTGTTTATTCTGATACTCGACGTTGATTGGCTGACGTGCCTAGCAACAGTTAATCAGTGACCGTTTCTCGGAACGTGTTATTCTTCGGATCCATATGCCCGTTAGTATATAAGGCCGAGCAACGGCTCATTCAAAAAAGAGAAAGAGATATGATTTTGAAATTAGTATATTGATAGAATTTGATCTAAAGAAATTGTTGTACAGATTTGTAAAATTTGAAACAGAAAACGATGTTCGAGGTAATTCCTCTAAATTATATCTATGTTATTTAAAACTCTGTCTTTCTTGTTTCTATTTCCTAAGTCATGATTCATAGACTGATCCAATATCCTGTCTCAGAAACTTATTATTTTAATGTCACGCAACGGCCAGCATAACAGCCCTACTTGATATAGATCTATTTCTTCACAAAAGAAAAAGTATTGAATGACGTGATGTGTTCACTTTGAATTGGTTCAATAATGAATTTTCAATCAAATTTGATCTGCGCAGCTGTTTTCAATTTCAGTATCTTTCTAAAGGATAGACTATAGGTGTTGAACCAAGTTTATGCCTTTCTCGCCTTTCTCAAACCTACAAATTCATAGGTCATGTAAATGACATGTAATTTTTAAATGTCATCAAGGAGAAATTGATGATCAGCCTCCTTTATTTTTCTCTCATAATTTTCCGAAGCTATCTCTGCATCCAACATCAAAATCATGGCTTGTTTTGGAGAAAGGGTTGACAGTTCTGTTTTATTTCAGACTATGTTGGAAGACGTCCAGTAGATAAAAGCACCAATGTTTGTTAGAATGAAGTTCCGTCATCGTGCTGTCACAGTCGCGGTTGTCCTCATTATAACTCTAGTTGTGTTTTTGTTCCATTATTCTGGCTTAAAACAGAGGTAAGAATTAGCAGAGCTGGTTTTTTTTCAAACGACAAAATTTTAGAGTGATCCACATCAAAAACTGCCACAAATGACAAAATAGATGGTATTAAAGATAGGATTTGTGTAAAATATGGCACAAGGATTTGTGTAAAATATGGCACAGAAAATATTGAGACAAAAGGAGAAACTGCTGGTTATCAGCAGTTTCTTCTTTTGTCTCAATGTTTTCCCAAACACATTCTCCTAGGGACGTCAAAAGCAGGTCTTGTTTGGGACAAGGTTAAAGCAGCATTTTTAAGCATTTCCTGAACATCAATATGTTCTAGGGTCAGGAGCTATATATCCAGGATCCAAGGGGTGATTCAAATGTCTTCAAGGGGGATCCAAACTAAGACCATCTCAACAAAAGCTGATTAGTTAAGACTAGAAACTGGATCATAAAGGACCAAAAAGAGATCTCTTGAACTAAAAGAGGTAGCCATTTTTCAAGAGATTCATACAACATACTTTTTGGGGTGACATAAATAATAGGTGGAAACTGAAATGAGGAAAGCTGTGAGTAGGAACAATTCTGTGCTTTCTGGTATGGAATTATTACAAGGTTGTCTGAAAAATGCTGACTCTGTCAGTTCCTGTTACCTGTAATCTGTATTGGGAGTATTCTACCTTAATTAATAGAAAGTAATTAAATCTTTTCTCTTTTTTCAGTCAATACAGAGAAAAGGTTCGCAACTTTCTTGGTGAGAACCCATTTGTGTTCCAGTTTAAACAAGGGAGCTCCAACATTGGACAGTGTCAAGCAGACATTAGGGTTCAGAAGGATGTCCTCTCAACCTTTAATCAAAGCCATTCCCATGCAATGACACTTTTTGAGCCCAACAAGATAAAGACTTTGAAAAACATTATGGAAAATGAAGAAATTGTTTGTGACAAGCAATTTCTTCATTTCTCACAATGTTTTTCTACCCAGAAAGACCAATAAATCTGAAAATTTCAATCACAAGTCTGAAATTTAGGTGTCAAATTTGATCTTTTATAGGTAAAAAGTTGCTAAATCGAAGTTATCTCTTTTTTCAGTCATTACAGAGAAAATGTTCGCAACTTTCTTGGTGAGAACCCATTTGTGTTCCAGTTTAAACAAGGGAGCTCAAACATTGGCGAGTGTAAAGCAGACATTAGTGTACAGAAGAATGTCCTCTCAACTGTAGAACTGGCAGAAAGAGCTGATTATAATCTATATCAAAATGGAGAGTACAATATACCCCATGTTGCTCTGGAGAAAGCTGCTTACGGAGATAATCTACGACCCTTGACTGTCTACATCGTACCACATTCCCATGTCGACCCGGGATGGATCGAGACCGTTGATGGTTATTATGTGAAAAAAGTGAAGAAGATTCTCGATAATATGGTGCGTAAACTGCACCTGTATCCTGACATGACGTTTATCTGGGCGGAGATTGTGTACTTTAGTAGATGGTATGAAGAACAGACAGAACCAATCAAAGCTCAAGTCAGAGATTTAATCCAATCAGGTTTGTGATGTACTTGTGTCATTTATGGGTTTGGGAAAGCATTGACTTTTGTCCAACTCTTTAGTTAAACAAATCAATGAAGTTACATGGACAAGCAGGCTTTTGATTCTTGTTCAAAGCTGTTACAGATGATATTACACATATATAAAGATGACGGTACACACATAAAGCTCAATCAATGAAATAAGTAAGGGCGTGTTTGATCATGTTTGTAAACATTTTTGTGGCATCTATATGTGTTTCACAAATACATTGTATTCTTCAGTATTTTCTAAAGCTTTTTATGTTTAGGCCACCAAAACTTATTGTTGTCTTCCTAAGTTAACCCTTTCCTAAACAGTACCTTGTTTTGATCAAGGAAAGGTTTGGAAAACACTCAGAGAATTGAAGAAACTGCTGATAACCAACAATTCCTCATTTTTCTTAACACCACTATGCTTAAATATGATATTTTCTATCTTTGAAATAAATCTTTATACCTCTAATCCCTTCCATTCTTTCAATTTCAAATAGTCTAAAACTGAGATGTTTTTGAAAGGGTTAATCATTAACATTATGCTATTGTTTATATTTTCCAGGTAGACTAGAGTTTGTATCAGGGGGCTGGGTCATGCCAGATGAGGCCTCGTCCTTGTACACCACTGTTATAGATCAGCTTGTAGAGGGCCAGCAATGGCTCATAGAAAACTTGAACCTGCAACCTAACATCAGCTGGTCCATTGATCCATTCGGACATTCAGGCACCATGCCATATTTGTGGAGACAGGCTGGAATGAAGAACATGGTGATACAGAGGATTCATCAAGCTACAAAAGGTAGACTGATCCGTGAAGATAGAAGCTTGGAGTTTTACTGGAAGCAGTATTGGGACCAGTCTACAACAGGAAGTGATGTCATCATGTGTCATGTGATGCCCTACATCCTGTATAGTCTGCATCAAACTTGTGGACCTGACAAATTTACCTGTGCCATGTTTGATTTTAAACACGTCCCGGAGGAGCCACATGGGAGAATGATTTATCCAATTGATAAGGAAAACATTGTGAAAAAAGCGCAGATGTTATATGAGCAATATAGGTTAAAGTCATCTATTTATAGACATGATTCGATACTGGTTCCCCTAGGTGATGACTTTAGGTACAATCATGCACAGGAGTGGGACCAGCAATATGAGAACTATAAAAAGCTGATGGAATACATGAATGCCAAGAAAGAATGGAAAATTCAGGTCAAGTTTGGAACTTTGAAAGACTATTTCAACGATGTGGCCAAATATGAGAGTAATGCAAAATCAAAGTTTAAGAGTTTAAGTGGAGACTTTTTCCCATATTCCGATTTTAACAAAGCATATTGGACAGGGTACTATACCACAAGACCGTTTGACAAGAGATTTGCTCGTGAAGTTGAATCTCGACTGAGAGCAGCTGAAGTTCTGAATGTATTGTGTGTGTCATTCAGTAAAGTCTGGAAGCAGGTTTACATGGATTTACCTAAGATACAGAGAAAGTTGCAGCTGGCTAGACGTAACCTCGGACTGTTTCTACACCATGACGCCATTACAGGGACAGCTAAACCTGAGGTTGTACAGGACTACGAGGATAAGTTACTGGAAGCGTTCACGAGCGCGGGTGAGGTGATGGAGATGTCAGCACAGTTTGTCCTGAGTCAGGGTAAACTACAGAGTAACCCGATACTACAGCCAGAGTTTGTCCGCGATGATCCGAGAGTACCGTCCATGCATCAGCCACTCAACCCCACACGTGAAGGTGTCAGGCTGGTACTCGTCAACCCTACTGGACAAGTGAGATCAGAATTTGTGGAGCTCATGATCAACTCAGTTGATATCGAGATAAGGGACTCCAAGAGAAAAACGGTCCCCTTCCAGATTGTTCCTATCTTTAGTTCCAGTTCTGAAGTCAGCACTACACCATTTGAGATTGTATTCCCAGTGGAAATTACTGGATTTGGTGTTGAGACCTACATTATACGGAAGATAAACAAAACACCGCGGAGTTTCTGGTCAAAATTGACCATCTATAACACAGATGAACTGGTAGTAGCTCCAGACATGAAGTTTGAACAAGAAAGACCGAGAAGGAATGGGGGCAAATATGCTTTCTTCTCGATTGAGAATAATTATTTAAAAGCTGAATTTACTTCATCAAATGGCTTCCTAAATAAAGTGTTTGATAAGTTATCTAATATTACCACAGCCACTACACTGCAGTATAAGCACTATATCTCGCGTGGTAGTGGAGCGTATATTTTTTTCCCTAACGGCCCAGCGCGGGATGTATTACAGGGACTACCTGTGATCCGGGTGATTGAGGGACCGTTTATGACTGAAGTACAAACTATTTATTACAATTTATTCCATAAAGTCCGTCTATACCACCATACAGGTGTGCAGGGCAGGTCGCTACATATCAGTAACGCTCTAGACATGCAGGTGTTAAACATGCGAGATAAAGAAGTCATCATGAGGTTCTCAACAGACCTGAAAAATGAACCAGGGTCAATATTTACAGACCAAAATGGCTTCCAAATGATCGGTCGCAAAAAACATCCTACAAATACACCTTCACAAGAAAATATAGAGAGGAATTACTACCCAGTGACTACAATGGCATTTATACAGGATAAGAATGTGAGAGTGACGTTACATACAGCTCAGCCTCATGGCGGGGCGTCGCTAGATAAAGGCTGGTTAGAAGTGATGTTAGATCGTCAGTTATTGTATGATGATGAACGAGGACTTGGTGAAGGTGTGTCCGATAACAAACTAACAATGACCAAGTTTGCACTACAAGTTGAACATTCAGAAAATATTTTAGATGAAACTGTTTACTCATACCCTTCATTAGCTGCCATGATGACTAATGAATTTTTACAACAGCCATTACAGAAACTGTTCACTCCTATCAATTCTGACATTCTAGATTTAAACTTCATTCCAACAAAACATTCCTTACCATGTGATATTAGTGTTGTTAATCTTCGATCATTATTTAAACAAGATACTTCATATAAAGGGACAGGGCTTACAGTGCATAGAAAGGGGTTTAAGTGTGGGTTTTCTACAGTAGGGGTGCTGTGTTTAGACTCTGATGTCAATATAGCGGACATCTTTCCAGCAATAGACACAAATGATGTATCCGAAACATCGCTAACATTTATATCATCTCATAAAAAAGTGCCAAATTTGAAAAACTTGAACATTCCAAGCATGAAGCTGAAGTCATACTTCATTAATCAACAGCAATATGGTTCATTGTAGTGCCTTATTATTCTTATTGCTCTTAACCCTTTTCCCAAACTACCAAATTTTAGGGTAGTGCAACGTAAAAGCTGATGTTGACAAAAAAAACATTGATATAAACTCTAGGGTAGAAAATATTGAGGCAAAAGGAGAAATTGCTGATAATTAGCAATTTCTTCTTTTGCTTCATTGTTTCCCCATGCCTCTATTGTAAGGGATGTTAAAACCATTTTAGACCTGTCCAATTTGAAAGGAGTTGCAGACGAGAAAATGACTGATGTCAAAAGTAGGAAGTTTGTTTTTATACGCCGCCGGAGGCGGACGTATATTGGCGTCATCTTCTCCGTCTGTCCGTCCGTCCATCCATCCGTCCTTCCATCCGTACATCCGTCCGTACGTCCGTCCACTTTTCTTGTCAACGCAACTCCTCCTAAGTTTCTGGCTGGATCTTCTTGAAACTTGGTCAATGTTATCACCTCACTTGGTAGATGTGCATGAAGGAAGGATTTTATGGTTCATTGATTTTTGCCAGAGTTATACCCCTATAAAACTTAGTCTCTGGGGCTTATTGAAATTGCAGCCTTGTCAACGCAACTCCTCCTAAGTTTCAGGCTAGATCTTAATGAAACTTGATAGATGTTATTACCTTCCTAAATTGGTAGATGTGCATGAAGTAAGGATTTTATGATTTATTGATTTTTGCCTGAGTTATGCCCCCTTCAATCTTAGTCTCTGGGGCTTATTGAAATTGCAGCCTTGTCAACGCAACTCCTCCTAAGTTTCTGGCTGGATCTTAATGTCACTTAGTCAATGTTATCACCTTAATTAGTAGATGTGCATGTAGGAAGGATTTTATGGTTCATTGATTTTTTCCAGAATTATGCCCCCTTAAAACTTAGTCTCTGGGGCTGATTGAAATTGCAGCCTTGTCAACGCAACTCCTCCTAAGATTCTGACTGGATCCTAATGAAACTTGGTGGATGTTATTACCTTGATTGGTAGTTGTGCATGAAGTAAGGATTTTATGGTTCATTGATTTTTGCCTGAGTTATGCCCCCTTCAATCTTAGTCTCTGGAGCTTAATGATATTTCAGCCTCGTGAACGCAATTCCTTCCAGGTTTTTGACTGGATATTTACAAAAACCTTTTTGTGAACACAATTTTTTACAGGTTTTTGAGTGAATATTTATAAATCCTTGTCAATGTAATTTTTTTGTCTCAAGTTTTATAAGTGGCGGCGTATATTGTGACCATGGCACTCTTGTTCTTATTTCAGAAAATATTGAGGTAAAAAGAGAAATTGCTGATAATCAGCACTTTCTTCTTCGGTCCCAATGTTTTCCCATACCTCTTTTATAAGGGATGTTAAAATCATTTCAGAACAGTCCAATTTGAAAGGAGTTGCAGACGAGAAAATAGTTGATGACAAAAGAAGAAAATGTGTTTGTTATAGCGTAGAAAACTTTGAGGGAAAAGGAGAAATTGCTGATTATCAGCAATTTCTTCTTTTGCATCAGTGTTTTCCCCAACTATTTTTACTAGTGACATCAAAACCGATCTTGTTTGGGAAAGGGATAACCACTTAGCCCTTTCCCAAACAAGACCTGGTTTAAACGTCCCTATTAAGGCATGGGCAAATATTGAGACAAAAGGAGGAATTGCTGGTTATCAGCAATTTTTCCTTTTGTCTCATTAATTTATGAGCTATATTGTAAACAAATGCTATCTTTATCAAGATCCATTTCATTGTTTGCATCAGTTTTCAAATTGAACATCTTAAAATTTTGCTGTTTGGGAAAGGCTTAAATACTATAAGATTACTTATAGAAAAGGAAAAGAAAAATACTTTGCGGAAAAGCAGCCTTTTTTTGTTTCATCCAAAGTTTTTAACTTATTCTGAAAATGCTGTCTTGACGTCCCTTGTAGGAAAACCTTGTGAAAACATTGAGAATAAAGAAGGAAGTGCTGTAAACAAGATTTTTGCTTTTCTATCAATATTTCCTGGGCTTTACTATTCTTTCTGTTGTGTGTAACAATTATTGACATGTACAACATCATTTTATTTACACCAATATCAAATATGAAACTTTGTTGACCGCTTTCCAAAACAGCAAAATTTTAGATTTCTCCAGTTTGGAAGAAAATGTGTATGTAATAGAATAGAAAATATCGAGGGAAAAGGAGAAATTGCTGATCATCAGCAATTTCTTCATTTTCCTCAATGTTTTCCAAAACCTTGTGTATTGTGGATGTCAAAACCTAGTCTTATTTGGGAAAGGGTTAAATCTCAAACCCTTAACCAAACAAGAACTGGTTTTGATGGCCTTAATAGAAAGGACATGCGAAGAAAACATGAAGACAAAAAGAAGAAGATGCTGATAACATTTTCTCATTTTGCCTCAATACCTTCTATATGCTTTTGTTTGGAATAAGGGTTGAATCATTATATGTATTTGTCTTTAGAAATATGTTTCTTTTTGAGTTGTAGACAATTTAAGCATTCCTATACTATATTTGCCATATTTGTTGTTTGTATTAAAGGAGAAACTGCTGCACTTTCTTACTTTTTATGCTCCCCGAAAAAATTTCGGGGGAGCATATCGTCACCACGCTGTCCATCCGTCTGTCTGTCCGTCTGTGTGTCCGTCCGTCCACAGCCAGATCTCAACAACCCTTGGACCAAATTCAATGAAACTTCACATGTGAACTCCCTTGGATAATCCTTAGGAACCTTTTTCTCCGTTATTCAATTTGAGGCTGCGTCATGGTAAAAGGGGCCTTAATGTGAAAATTAGTTTTTCTCTTATTTCTCTTCATCTACTGGGCAGAACTAAATGAAATTTTGTATTTCTGTGATAAATGAGATATTCTAGACCATATTCTTTAAATAATGTGTGTACGAAAAATCTGTCATGGGAAAAGGGGGCTTAATGTATGATAGTTCTTAATGTATGATAGTTTTTATTTTGTGAGAAACACTTATTCGGGTAGCATAATCTGTCTATGACGGCTCTTGTCTCCAATGTTTTCATAAGCTTACTCGGGGAGGCTTGAAACTGCTTTAAAGTTTTATCGCTAATGATTTCTTTCTTATTGAAATGGTAAAAAATATGTCAATAAAATATGTAACTAATCTATTTTGTTTATACATATCATTAGTGTGAATTGTGATATTTTTTTTTTTCGTTTAATTTGTGAATTATTTGTAATTTTGCCATTAGAACAAATAAAAGTAGCAAGGTAGATAATCCTGTTGAGTTATTTTTCAACATTGTCTAGGTATAGTTATGTCCCTTTGACCACATCTAGCCATCTACACGTAAAGTTCGACTTCTTGTATATCGCATACTGTCTGTTGACTACATTAACTCTCCCCCAAAACAAGGCCTGGCTTAACTCATTTTTGGTCATTTTGTGTAGAAAACATTATGGGAAATGAAGAAATTGCTTGTCACAAGCAATTTGTTCATTTTCCGCAATATTTTCCAAAGCCATTATCTTTTAGGGAGTCACAAAGAGTCATTGTGTGGTAATGGGTTAAAGTGCCACATGGAAACAACTCGAGGAAATATTGAGACAAAATGCTCCTTTTGTCTCAATATTTTCTGTACTATACCGATCAATATTTTCTGTACTATACCGATAGTATAAACCAAACTGATTCTTATTAACCCATTACCACACGACAAAATTTTAGGGTAGTCCAAATTGAAAGATCTTGCAGACGACAATTTCAAGTGAATGAAATTTTCAATTTTTAGGTCTTTTTGGATGGAAAACATTGTGGGAAATGAAGAAATTGCTTGTCACAAGCAATTTCTTCATTTTCCACGATGTTTTCCTTTGCCATTATTTTGAGGGGAGTCAAAAAGAGTCATTGTGTGGTAATGGGTTAATGTTCATTTTTAGCTCCACTGGCCGAAGGCTAGCGAGCTATTGTCATGGCGTTGTGTCCGTCGTGCGTCCGTCCGTCCGTGCGTGCATGCGTTAACTTTTTCTGTAAAAATCTTATCCTCTCAAACCAGTGGGCCAATTTTGACCAAACTTGGCAGGAATGTTCCTTCGGTGACCCTTTACTTAAATTGTTCAAAGAATTTTGATTGGTCCATAAATGTGGGTGTGACAGGGCGGGGCTTATCAGACTTAGAGAAATCACACAAAAACTCTTTAAAAATCAACCATTTGACCAATTATCAAACGAAAATGTGATACAGATATGAACCGTGGAATTAAAGTCTGTCTGCCTCAAATAAATTCGGGAAAGAAGCAAATATTACAGTCATAAATCGCCATTTGCTTCTTTTAAGCGATCTGCGCCGGTATTTCTCAGTAGGATTTCGACATTGAAATTTATTGTGTGGCATTGGTTTTTAACCTTTTCCAAAACGGTAAAACTTAACAGCCCCAATCGAAAACTGCTGCCAACAATAATATCCACGATAATAAAAAAAATGTAAAAATTATGTCCCAAAATATTGAGAGAGAAGGAGAAATGCTGATTGTCAGCATTTTCTTCTTTCCTCTCAGTATTTTCTCAAACTGTTTCCAAAAGGGACGTGCAAACCAGGTCTTGATCGAAAAGGGTTAAAACTACATGATATGAGCTATCAAAATAAAGTTCTTTGTTTGAATTATGATACTTTTTTCTTCGTTGTCTGTTATTGTAAAATTTAATGACCGTTAAAGACTTTCATCTTGTCCTTGTTTAATTGCGATGTTTTTTTTTTCTTCTGGTTTTGTAACTGTCTATTATTACAATGGTTTTAATCGAATTACATGTCCTCTGAAATTCAAACTGTAATTATAGCATGTGTAATGTTCTTTAAAAATCTTAAATAAATAATGAATCCTTTTCTAAACAAGACTTAATTTTGGTGTCCCTGAAAGATAAGCTTTGAGGAAATACTGAAAATTGAGAAGAAAAGACAGAAACTATCATTTTTCTCCTTTTGTCTCAATAATTTCTGTTATATTGAACGCAAATCCTTACTTTATCAAGATAATATCAATTTTGTTGTCTGCATCAGCTACCACTTTGAACCATCCAATAAGTTTGCCATTTAGGAAAGTGTTAAATGAACTTTAAAGAATATCATGAATTAACGATTGCAGAGAAAAGTTAGACAATATTCTAGTGTTGAAGTGATTGGACAAAAATCCTAAATGCTTTGACGAAACTTGCGCCCCTGGTCTGACTGAAAGTGTTTTTTTAAATATAATTTCGATTTATGATAAGTCCATAAAAAAGCGCCCAAAAAGTTCAATCGAGTGGATTCATTCTGGCGGACATTTTCCTGTCTTGTAAAAGCGCAGATTTCAGAACTCAATATAATAACGGTAAATTTCCATTATATCATCATAATTTGCTACCCCTCAAGAAATGGATCCCGTCGGTTCCTCGCTCATAGACGGGTTTTCGATTGTTTATTAATGACAAATCAGGACCGTTTACCCATTCCCACACAATGACTCTTATCGACTCCCTACAAGATAATGGCATTGGAAAGCATTGGGGAAAATGAAGAAATTGCTTGTGACAAGCAATTTCTTCATTTCCCACAATGTTTTCTACCGAGATACCAAAATATCTAAAGTTGGATTTACTTGAAATAGTCGTTTGCAACATCTTTGAACTTGTACCAGTCTAGAATTTTGTCGTCTGGTAATGGGTTAGTGACAAATCAGGACCGTTAATCAGAATCTTGTAACTTATTCCATTTCTTCTGAAATCCGACAACCCAATAACAAAATCTTCAATTAGGGACGATGACGCTACATTAACCCTTACCACAAGTCGACAAAAATTTAGACCGGCCCTAAAAGTTTTAAAGCTGCAGACAAGAAAACAATCCGGATTTTCGCAATGGAGAATGTTTAAAGAAAATGGTAATTGAGACGTAAGAAAAAAACTTGGAATATACAATTTCTTTCTTTTTCTCTGCTGTTTCCTAGGGCAAATCGTCTATTATATTTTTATTGGTACAATTTACGGGCTATCTTTTCAGAGAAGGGTTAATGCTTTGATCTTGTGGTACTTAAGATATTAACATGAAATTCGATAAAGTCGTAACTTTCTCCGCTGCCCACATGGCCTGGCCCTATCTGTCCCCTAATCTCGATGGCCCTTGGTCATTTCACCGACCACTAAAATCATCAATGATTAAAGCAGCAATCTAAATGTTCCCCACTAATTAGACCCCTGTTTATTGTGATTTAATTGAAAGTTAACGGTATTACTTTGAGGAGAACCTAGGAGGACATCATTGCCAACATAAACTCGACTGTTAAACTATCATCGGCGCATATGGCGCTTTCCTAGAACTAGTCTTCTGCCTTAGAAATACGATATTATTTCTGCGGAGAAACCGTTATAATGATACTTGATATTCTTTTTATTTCCATGCTGATAGTATGGCAATATTCCGCGAAAATAATATCGTCGCTTTTCTCCGAAAACCTCGTATCTGCAGCTTAGAACAAGCTGCAGATACGAGGTTTTTGCAGAAAAGCGACGATATTGTCGTTTGTAATGGCTATATTTTGGGAATTTAAGATTGAATTAGTTACTGATGAATGTATGTGGTCGGTTAATTCAGATTTTCCAAGAATTATTTTTCGCTTAAAAACACAAATTACCCGCCTGTTTCCCCCCCTTCCAAGAACAGACAAAAGCTTGCTGCGCTTTCACCAAAAAAGGGAGATAAAACTTAAATGACCATGTGCAGTCTTAAAGCAAGGTAATTAGCTAAGATATATTTTGACTTATGTAATCACAATATTAGAGAGATAACCCGTCCGCTAAAAGTTATGATTTGGAAACGGACACTAGAAACAAATATTTGATCATTTTTCTTAACCATTACAATTGCGCAATACTTAGTGACTCATCTATAAAGTATTTGCAGACATTTCTGCACACTTGCAAGACGCGAGTAACGCTGAACGTGTCAATATTGCCGTTAGCTATTACGTCACGTACGCTATATTTCGTCACCTTTACAGCTTCCGTCGCGGCAAGTCGAAGCGTCATTAGAAAAGGAACCTCATGGAACGGCCTTCATCAACCAGTCTTGTGTGGACCATGTTTTAAATTCAGATAACTGAAATTACATATTTATTGGTCCAATTAGCCAAGCCACTTGTCTTTACGGCGGGGATTCACGTGACACAACATTTTCCTTATTTTTCAATGCTTCTGTTAACCCATTACCAAACGACAAAATTTTGAATTGAGTATTTTATAAAAGTGACAAAATTTTGGATTGGTCCAAACTGAAAGATCCGCAGACGACAATTTCAAGTGAATGGGATTTTTAATTGTTAGGTATTTTTGGATGGAAATCATTGTGGGAAATAAAGAAATTGCTTGTCACAAGCAATTTCTTCATTTTCCACGATGTTTTCCATGACCATTATGTTGTGGGGAGTCAAAAAGAGTCATTGTGTGGTAATGGGTTAAAAAATGGTCGATTTGAAAAAGGTTTGAAGCGGACAGGGTGGTCATACATCAGTGATTGCTGCATTTGTGAGATTTTTTTTAATAACAAAAAAAAAAAAAAAAAAAAAAAAAAAAACATTTGACAAAAAATTATTGACACTTTCCCAACACAAGACATGGTTTTGACATACTTTATTTTAAAAAATTTTGAAACATTGGGACAAAAGAAAATGCTGCTTATCTGCATTTTCTCATTTTGTTTCAATATTTCTGGAATGTAATATAGACAAGTTCCACAACAATTAACACTTACTTTTTTGGCCTGTACAACTTTAAAATTAGAAAGGTCAACAGTCTAAATATTTGACTTCAGAAAGTCCAAACGTACAATGACCACCCAATTAAGTCTTAACATGTAGATATAGCGGAAAGAACAATAGAGTAAGGATTTTTTCTTCGAACCCCAGAAATTTAACAGCCCTCTGCATTGTCAGTACAAACGAATTTTCAAAAACATGGACTATGATTGTGTCTATTGATGAATATAAAATAAAAATGCATGCTTAAATAACAGTAATCACACGATAAAGAGACTAATATGGTTCCTTTTTGCGTGACGGATCACCGATTGTGAGGACGACGTGGGAGGTAATCCGATTATTGGTGATGAAACAAGGGCGATAATTGAGAGTAATTGTTTCAACGCTAGATGGCGTGCTGTTTTGTCACCAAGTGACGTAGCTTCCGGCGTGACATATGGTACCAGTTTGAAGCATATTTTGATAGCGGTTTACATGTAAATAGCCTGAAACACTGATTTATTTATCTTATCACTTATTAATTAAGGATCCCCATTAGCGGCATTAAGCGAACTTTAAGGAGACAATAATGAAAATGTGATATGACAATGACCAACGAATTAGTACCAAATGAATTAAAGTAAAATTCCAATGACGAAGACATAATCCACATTATAGTACCGCTATACGTACTATCTATTTTTAAGCAAAGTTGGTAAAACTAGTGACAAAAATGACCCTTTTTATCTCTACTAATATGCAATCGAGTAATTTAATTTTTTAACCAAATCTAACACGACAGTCTTTGACACGCAAAGATGCCAAGTTCAATAGGAATCTTGCAGTAATCAATGTAAGTTTGCCTTTCAAATGTCACTTCTGAACCAATTCAAAGTGTGGCACTTAACAAAAACGTAAGAAAATGAAATATTTGAAGTCTACTACAACATTCCTGACTTTAGTTATGAAAATGTCAAACAAGGCTTACAACTTCAGAAGAATAACCCGTACCGAGTATATCTCATTAGTCATTTCGATTTGAAATTTTAACCCTTTCCCAAACGGCAAAATCTTATGGTGATCCACTTCAAAAACTGCTACAAATGACAAAATGGATGTTATTAAAGAAAGGAATTGTGTAAAATATTGCATAGAAAATATTGAGACAAAAGAAGAAACTGCTGGTTATCAGCAGTTTCTTCTTTTGTTTCAATGTTTTCCCAGGCATTTTCTATTAGGGACGTCAAAACCAGGCCTTGTTCAGGAAAGAGTTAAAGGGAACTAGTGCTTCGAGAGGTTAGGTTAAAGCAAAATATGATAAAAAAGTTTAGATTCGATTATTTTACATGTTCAAATTTCTTAACTATTGCAGCATTTGCCCTTGCTTTTAGAGTGCATGCATTCTTTTTCTGTCCACAAGGTTTGTATTTTAACATTCCCAGTTTAAAACGGACGTACGGAATTTATATTATATTATGATACATTTCTAACCATGCAATGAACTCGACTGACATTCCGTCACTTACGAAATAAAGGACACGCGAACGGAATGACGTGGTAAAAGGTTAACAAGATCAAAGGATATCTAAGTATATAAAAGTGATTCTGTGATCGCAAGTTTTTAACAGAACCACAAAAGAAATCAGAGTAAAACTACAATCTAGTTAATTAATTTACAATGGTTTGCACCCCGTAACTTCAGAGTGCTGAATCCTTAACCCATTACCAGACGGCAAAATTTTAGACAGGTCCAAATTGAAACTCTTGCAGACGACAATTTCATAGGGTCGAACTTTTACATTATATTTGTCTTTTGGTATAGAAAAGAGGAATGGGAAATGAAGCAATTGCTTGCCACAAGCAAATTTTTCATTTTCCACAATGTTTTCCGAAGGTATTATCTGATAGGGAGTCTAAAGAGTCACTGTGTGGGAATAAGCTAATTAAAGCCAATATAGACCCATAGCGTGTGATTCGTAAATTCAACTTATATTTTCTTGTATCAAAGAAAAAGACCAAAGTGTGGACCTATTATGCTATGATTATTATCTTTGAACAACTTAGACCGCAAATGACGATACTCATAAATAAGTAATGAAAATGAGTTTAACCTTAAATACTTAAGTATGGATATGCACCAGTGTCTGTTATACTGTCCTAAAAAAGAAAGTTGAATTATTTCTAAAAAATGGTTCCTTAATTGGAATGCCTTGTCGCCCCTAATAGAAGAATACAACTTTAAAATATTTAGCGAACAGACAAAATTATGCTTCTGACCACTGTTTCCTTTCTCTCAGCCTTTCTATTATGTAGACCTAATATCGCATGGGAGCTTCGGAAAACCTTGAATTTGAACTATATAGTTTATGTTTGATTCTTTGAAAGGACAATTCAAAATGATTACATGCACGACATTGCATGTTAGGCTATTTATCGGCTTATTCCATAGTATGTCCATCTACGGAAACGAGGTTTTTGGGTCGCCAAAAACAGTTCGTATTTGGGGTTGTTGTTTTATCAAAACTTCTGAGTAAAAGGTTATCAGAAGGCGAAAACAAATGCATGTTAGTGGCCAATGATTAAAAGAAAAACTTGTTTAGATGTCCGTGTTGTATTCTTGTTAACCATAATCACATAATCTTGCAAGCGTCTGAACTGTTTTCTTTGATGGGCGCGTGACCTCACGTGGTCAGCGTCATCAGCCGCTTTATGTGGCCCGGCTATCTTTCAAATTAGCTAATTGTGCGCGGAGAACGATAACACTTGCTCCCTAAAATCATCTATCTTGTCAAAATCTGATAACAATACGACTTTGAGCGATTAAATATCGTAACTACAGCTTAAATAAGCTGTAGTTACGGTATTTTATTCGCTCAAAGACGATTTGTCATTGATGAGCTGCCATAATGGGATAAAGACGTTTCACCAAATTCTCTGTGATCTTTCCGCACGAGTCAAATTAGCGAAACGTCGGTATTGAAATGCGTTTCTTGTAGCTGAGAAATTCGGCAAATTTACCAAACAAGCTGCAAATGATTATTAATCATTAAATTAATTGGTAACATATTGAATTTACACGCAAATAAAATTGGTGCTAAACGCAATATCTAACCTAACATCTCGGATTTTATTGGTCAATTCATTAACCGTTTGACGGTTTATTATTTCCACAGATAATGATTTAGGGGCCGATAAGAACAGTAGACGCGAACCCTTCCCCCAGACTTCTCTCTCTAGCAAGTTAAGGACCATGCAAATGGGAGCTTTGATTCTTATATTTCAGAGAAATATGGTATTTTTAAAACATACATGTAATCCAGGTTTTGTTACAAAATTCCGTGTTACTACAAGTTGCAGATTATTGTTAAATGTATTGGCAAGAACAATTTAGTTTAACATTAGTTTAATCGAAATTGCGCGAAATTTAGTTTCGATTGATTTCATTGTTTGATGCTTCAGTCGACATTTTAGACCCCGCATTTTATAGCCATATAGGCTATTTATGAGTGTTTATTACAAGAGGGTGGGGAATCACGCGATGCAACTTTATTGATTGTTTTCGATATTTCTGCTAAAATACAAGACAGAGTTTCAAAAGGGTTGAAACATAGAAGACAGTAAAAAGCCAGGGATTTTCTGAATGTTGTGGACCAACAACACATGATGAAGGAAGTTACTGACGACCATTTTTTTGTCGTCAATAAACTGTTTAAATCAGTTTTGTTGTTGTTTTTTTTTAATCCACCATATCCAGGAAATTCCTACTATTTTTACACATTCTCTTCGTATTAACCCTTTCCCAAACGCCAATTTTGGGGTACTCCAATTTGAAAGCTACAGCAGACAACAAAATTAAGATTGAAAACCATTGGATTTGTGTAAAATATAGCATAGAAAATATTGAGACAAAAGGAGAAACTGCTGGTTATCAGCTGAAAGCGACTCGCAACTGGAATTTTTGTCGCTTGGATTACGATCTGTCCCAAAGGTATCGACTAAGATCAACGTAACATTGTCTGGGTTTAAATCTTTATTTTGTCCGTCGACCACGTGAAAACTGAAAGTACAAAATGCAAATGCCATTCAGAATTCTGTACCAAGAATCAGTTTCCTGTATGTAAGATCCAGATCAGACTGCATGAGCATGCAGTCTGATCCCAGGTCACACATACAGGATCATCACTAATGGAACCACTAAGTGTTCTATAGATAACTTACATATTAAATCATTAACATGTGACCAATGAGAAACATCCGACAAATCTGATAATCTTAGAATTAGCATGAAATTATTCGTAAATTCAAGGATTGAACCCGGTCGCATATGAAACATCAGCATCTTGGCTTACCAGGCTTTGAGACGCAAAAATACTATTATCAAAGGAAAGACTAAACCTTTATGTACCTCTTTGGGCCTTTCGCACGCAGTGAAATTACTTTATGGCTGTGATTAAGCTTGATTTCTCGTCTTCGCAAGGAACGCAACAATTAGACGGAAATGGCATAACACGAGGCCTTGAATCCCGCACTTGATACTTTACGCAACGACCGCTAGAACGATTTCGGGTACCAGCACAAGACGCATATAACCCGGGAACATAACCCGGTACTTATCGGTTACTACAGGCCTACCGTTACATGGCTCCCCAAAATTAGAAAACCTTTGTCTAATTTTTAATAACAAATAAACCTTAGAAAAAGTATGCTATTTACAACCTTAATTCAACCTTATGAATTTAATTGGCTCCCTGATGGGGATACCCGGTCTAAAATCTAATCTGATTCAAGTAGGAGAACAAGTTTGTGAATTGGCCTTTCTAAGTAGCCTTGAGTCTCCTCTCTTTTGCCCTTACTGTTCAATTGTTTAGTCCCCACTGCAACCCTAACCTTTCTTACAAGATTATCTTTATCTGGGTAACATTCAGCAATTCTACCAAGTTGCCAATGACTTCTTGGTAAACCTTGATCAACAATCAGGACTATATCTCCGACACAGAGGTTTCGTTTGGGAGAGTTCCATTTATATCTTAATTGTAAATTTTGTAGGTACTCTTTCTGCCAACGACTCCAAAACTCATTTGACAAATATTGTATTCTTCTCCATCTCTTTCGAGAGTATAAGTCAGTCTTTTGAAAATTCCCTGGGGGAGGAAGTATTATCTTACTTTTCATAGTCAAGAGATGATTTGGAGTGAGGGGTTCTGAGGACATTGGATCATTAAGATCTTGTACAGTGAGTGGACGACTATTTATGATAGCAGCTACCTCACACATAAAGGTACGCAAGCTTTCGTCATCAAGCTGCCTTCCATGAAGATACAGGAGATTTGACAGAACATTTCTGACAGAACGAATTTGACGTTCCCAGACACCGCCCATATGACTGGAATGAGGGACATTAGTATTAAACACAAAATTTGACCCTTCTTTGAGAAGAAATTGCTCAACTCTCTCATTTTCGATTTCATTTACTGCTGCCTTTAGTTCATTTTCTGCACCAATGAAATTAGTACCCCTATCTGATCGAAGTTCTCTGATTGGCCCTCTAAGAGACAGGAATCTCCGCAGAGCATTAATGAAGGAGTCTGTAGAGAGAGAGACTGCGGTCTCTAAATGTATGGCTCTACAGCACAAGCATGTGAACACAACTCCGTAGCGTTTAATTTCTTTTCGGCCTTCATGGATATACCAAGGTCCAAAATAGTCAACCCCTGTGTATGTAAAGGGTGGGGAAGGTTCAACTCTGTCAATGGGAAGATCGGCCATTTTCTGACCTAATGGACTAAACCTTAACCGTCTACATGTGACGCAAGATGAAATGTAACTATACACTGAGCTACTTAAACCAACGATCCACAGACCATGTGATCGAATTTCATTGCTTGTGATACCTCTACCTTGGTGATTAACCCTCTTATGGAAGAACCTAATAATCAACCTTGTTACATGACCATGTTTAGGAAGAATAACTGGGTGTTTGACCTGGCAGTCACTATGCATACGACTTAACCGACCACCAACTCTTAAAAGACCGTCCTTATCAAGGAATGGATCTAGTTTATAAAGACTACTTTGACCCTTAGACAAAGTTATTTTCTGTTCGACATGACTGTTGACCTTTGACCTTGACTTTAGTGCCGATATCTCCTTTTCATATGATTCAAACTGGACTAGCTTAAATATTTGAATTTCTGCTTCCTGTAGGTCTTCTACTGATAAATGTACATGTTTGGGTGATGTGTCATAGTTCTTATGAACTATAAATTGTTTTCTCAATCCTTTAATGAACTTAAGACATATTGCAATGACTCTTTTAAGTCTCCACCAGCTTGAAAAGAAACCAAAGGCAGAAAGTAAACTAGGGAAGCTTAATTCTTGTGTGTCTGTTGCGAACGAGTGAGCTCGTTTTAGTTCACAATCATCATTTGGTACCTCAAAATGATCTAACTTAGCATGAGGCAACTCTTTCTCCCACAAGAAAGAGGGTCCATTGAACCATGCAAAGTTATTCACTAGCTCATTTCCATGAGCTCCGCGAGATGCAACATCTGCGGGATTCTTTGAAGTTTCAATATGATTCCATTGTTTGGGATCAGTATGATCACGAATTTGTTGCACACGATTGGCAACATAAACGTGAAAACGACGCGAGTCATTGGATATATAACCTAGGACGATTTGGCTATCCGTCCAAAAGAAATTGGTAGCATTCTCAAAATCTAGCTCATCCTGGATGAGATTGCTGATTTTTACAGACACCAGGGCCGCTGTCAGCTCTAAACGAGGGATGGTTACAGACCTAAGGGGGGCAACTCTTGACTTTGCCATTACTAGCGAACAGTGGACCTGATTCTGATCATCAATTATCCTTAAATATGAACATTGTCCATAACCATGTTGACTGGCATCAGAAAAATGATGCAGCTCTGATTTGATTGTGGGTCGACAGTTTGGAGATTTGAAACATCTCCTAATTTCCAATGTACTTAATAAAGGGAGACCTTGTCGCCATTTTTCCCACTGGGATATCGTTACACCCGAAATTGGATCATCCCAACTCTTTTCTTCAGCACATAGTTGCTGTAGAATCTGTTTACCGGTAAGTATTACAGGGGCAATAAGACCAAGTGGGTCATATACTGAACTGACAGTAGACAAAATGCCACGTCGGGTTAAGGGTGTGTCTGAAAGAGTTATCCTGAATTGAAAAGAGTCAGACTCTATGCACCACTGAACACCTAAGGCTCTTTCCATTGGAAGAGGTTGATTGAACAGATCCACATTTGATAAGACCTTAGCCCTATCTTCTGAGGGAATGCTTTGAATAACATGTTTAGAATTTGACAAGAACTTGTGTAACCGTAATCCACCCCTTTTACACATATCCCTACTTCTATTAACAAGGTCTACAGCCTCTTCCTCTGTAGGTACGCTAATCAGACCGTCGTCAACATAAAAGTTGTCCTTAACAAACTTAGAAGCAACCGAACCGAATTCCCTTTCACCGTCAGAAGCTATTTGTCTTAAACCAAAGTTTGCACAGCCGGGCGAGGAAACTGCACCAAATAGATGGACGCACATACGATACTCAATTGGCGGTTTGCTAAAGTCCCGATCCTCCCACCACAGGAATCTCAACAAATCCCTTTGCTCTGGTTTAACCATGAACTGGAAGAACATTTGCTCAATATCGCAAGTTAAAGCAACCTTTTCCTTTCGGAATCGACAGAGGACCCCAATCAATTTGTTCGTTAAATCTGGCCCTTGCAACAAATGCTTATTCAAGGCGTCACCGGCAAATGTGGCACTGCAGTCAAAAACAACCCTTATTTTATCAGGTTTCTTGGGATGATAGACCCCATGATGAGGTATATACCAAACTCTACCGTCAGTCTTGTTAAGGTGCGAGTCAGGCACCCTTTCAGCATAACCCTTTCTAAACGTGTCTTCCATGAAATCGCAATAGTGATCGCAGTAACGTTTATCACCTTTAAGCCTTTTTTTCAGGCAAGACAGTCGATGAGTGGCCATGGATCTGTTACATGGGAGTTTCAGGTTGTCATCCTTAAGAGGAAGGGGCATTTCATAATGTCCATTTTTCATTTTGATGCCTGTTTGGACCTTGTCAAGAAAAATCTTGTCTTCAATGGAATGACCATTTTCTGATTTAACATGCTCTGTGAAATCGATGTTCATCATTCTGATTATATCGACAGGGTTGATAACCTCTTTAACCTTAGTTTTCAGAGAGTGAAAAACCTTATTCTGGTCCAAGGACTGACTATTACCAGACTGAATTGATAGGGTTTGATCTACTTCACACACCACAACACGATGACTAATACCAACAGAATCAAGTTGTATATTCGTGTCATCAACAACTCCGACTATACCCCAACCCAGATCGGTCCGCTGAGCAAATGGGCCATAATTGTCCTCTGGTAATATAATTTCTCTGGGCATGAGCGCACGTGCACAATTATAACCAATCAAGAGACCAACCTCACAATCCAGTACAGGCCCAAACTCATTTGCAATACACCTTAAATGGTTCCATTTCATGGCCATCTCCTGTGTAGGAATGTGGGACCGATTTGCAGGCATGATTTGTCTAGTGTAGGTAATAGGTAAAGGAATTTTCACACCATTATTAACACCTCTAACAATTAAGCCTTCAACACGTTTGCTTTTAACAACTGAATTTTCAGCATACATAGTTGAGAGCATTAAGTTGACGTCAACTCCAGACAGACCTAAGGATGAACATGTTTTCTCGAGCAGAAAGGTTGTATCAGATTGAGAGTCAAGAAGTGCATAGACCAATTTCTCACATTCTGGTGAATCTTTATGTGATATGTACACGGGTAGAACCATTGAGCTCATACATGGGTTTGAGTAAGAGTTACCCGTGGATGAAGAAGCATAGGATTGGGCTGGTTTAGGTATGTTTGAATTGAAAGAATCACCTCTTGGTCTATCCGAGGCTTTCAGGTCTCCATGCAGGGAGGTCGGATGCAGCTTGTCACATTTCTCACATTTCTTTCGAGATCTACATCCCCTTGCAACATGTGATGAACCAAGACAAGCGAAACACAACCCCTTTTCGCGGGCAAATGCCTTCCTATTCACTAAAGTTTTTGCAAGAAATGCTTTACATTTATCCAGCTCATGTTCACCTTGACATAGAAAACAACTCAGAGTACTCTCTGAAGCATTTTCAGCCTCTGTACGTAATGAACGGCCCTTTGGATAGGGATATTTACCCTTTTTAACAACCCTGTCATCAGTGCTTTCAGCACTTTGATCAAACTTCAAAGAAGTTACAGACGTGACAGGATCACACGCAAGTTTGGCTTCACCCGAAACAAAGTTAACAAATTCTTTGAAAGGGGGAAAGGAGCCATTCCTATCCTTCCACAACGCAACTTGTCTATTCCATCTATTTACCATCCACTCTGGTAGTTTGAGCAATAGTTTGCGATTTTGTCTGCAGTCATCAAGAATAGCCAAACAGCTAATGCTTTCCATGGCTGCTCTGCACTGATTGAGGAAATCTGCAAACCGTTGCAAGCTTTTGCTATCCCTCGCAGGGATTTTTGGCCACCTTTCGAGCCGATCTCTGAATGCGTCCCCAATCACAAATGGGTCTCCAAAGCGCTGCTCTAAAAGGTCCTTTGCCTGTTCATACGCATCTGAGGAAGTTAAAAGGAAATAATTTTCCACCACCTCTCGCACTTGCGCAGATAAATATTTTCTTAGGTAATGAATTTTTTCTGCAGCGGGGATCTGCTTTTGCTCAATTAGAATATGAAATGATGACTTCCAGCCAGGATATTTTAGAGGATCACCATCGAAAATGCTGGGTTCGGGAGGAGGTAACCGACTAAGGTTTACCTGTTCTACCAATGCTTTGGTGAGCTCAAAAATCTGTTGAGGATTATTTTGTTCTGTGTGAATACAGTTTTGATCACTTTGACGTTGGGTGTTTTGTGGGAGCAATATGTCATTAGAGGCTATGCCTCCATTCTGATATGATGATTTAGGAATCTGCATGTTTTGCAACTCATTAGGGGATGGGCCGAGATTATTTTGTTGTTCTGACTGAAAGTAGACCTGTGCATTTGGATTGAGAGGTTGAGTGTTGCTTCTCTCAACCTTTACAGTGGGTTTGTTATTTAATTCCTCCTGGTTAGAGGTAAATTGTTCATTTTTTACTGAATAAGGTGGTTTAGCATGGGCATTGACATAGTCTAAAGTATATTGTTTTGAGTAATTTTCAGTTGGTGGGGCTATTAAGTCTAATTCTGATACTGAATCTTTGCATGATTCATTCATAGCATTCATTTTTGCCTGAGCTACTTCTAATTCCCTTTGTAATCTTAATTTTTCTAAATTAGCCTTGGACAATGCTTCGGAATCGACATATTTTAGTTTCACCCTAAGTGCTGCAGCTTCGACAGCAGCTTCGGACTGACCCGAATGACTTGACCTAGAAGACCTAACAGATTTATCATATGACCTAGCAGACTTGAATGATTTTTTCTCTGACTTCTCGCTTTCAATTTCTAAAATTCTTTCCCCAATTTTGAGCATAAACGACTTTTGCTCGTCTTGTAATTTGTCGATCAAATCAGAAAATTCAATGAATTTTGGACATTCTACATTATGATTCTCTTCGATAATTCTCAATTGTAAAAATGATTCAGCGACACCATCCATAGCTTTAACTAATGCATTTCTAGACTCTCTGAGTAGCTTTGGATCAATTTCGTCGGAAAGAACTACTGTTGTTTTACTAACGCATGAACGCCACTTATTAACGGAATCTTTAAGTAATCTCTCCTTGACGGAAACCTCAAAATTAAGTCCCTTTTCAGTAAGAGTTCTCTCTCTCGAACTTGCTCGTGTTTTAATGATTTGGGTGTCTCTCATTGTTTCGTCTAGAGGCATGTCTGAAGTTTCTGACTGCGAATGACTGTGGGAAATTTCTGAATTTGACATAATCAATTTTTCATAACTATCAACCTAAATTAAGACTGTCAGAACTACATGAAAATAAGCAAAAACATGACAATTTACTGTAAATTTCGAGAAGTGAACACATGACCTAGTAAGACTCAGAAAGAACCCCTTTTCTCACAATTGACCACTGTGCAATTCCATGACTGGGCCTTCCCTGCCTACAGAACACTGAAGTCAATTGCAAAAGAAGCAGTCCAATCAAATACAGTCCTTTCCAATTTTACGAATAATGGATTTCAACCAGGATCGAGCTAGACTTGGCCCTGGATGAACTCCATCACTGAGCAATTTCAAATTGATTGAATATCTGGCTCTTTTACCCTTTGGCTTTCTACTACGCATGAGATCTTGGTTCAATTTTGGTGTCCATGTGTTCATTTCACGATTGAGATCATCAATTTTCTCATTCACAATATCAACATATGAGGATAACTTCTTGTCTTGGGATTTAAACTCGGATGGATTTGAATGTCCTTTTCGGCTGTTCCAAACTTCAATGGAATAATACGGTAACTGTAGGAATGTGACTTTAATCCCTCTTTCTGTTAGAAAATTCTTTAACAGTTTATAGTGACGATGTAGCCTAGAGAGACAACGTTCTTCCTGTAAAATGATGAATTTCCCCTTTCTTCTCCCGAGGTCCTTTTTCGTCAAATCGCATGTTCCGGTCCAAATATAGATGGAGAGTGCACCATATTTATTAATCAGATGGTCCAAATTCTGTTTCAACCAGAGAAATCTTTCAAAAGTACTGGCCCCACCTTTATGACACCAAACTATTTTGGATCGAATGTCATCCCCTGGTCCGACAAACTGTTTCAAATATCTACCTTTGCTGTCAGATAGAATTAGTGGCCTGAATTGAACTGTAGAAGTAACAGTGTCTGGCTTTTGAACATTTTTGGATAGCCGGAACTCACTCATTAGCTTGTGGCGCAGAGTTTTCACTGAAAGCGACTCGCAACTGGAATTTTTGTCGCTTGGATTACGATCTGTCCCAAAGGTATCGACTAAGATCAACGTAACATTGTCTGGGTTTAAATCTTTATTTTGTCCGTCGACCACGTGAAAACTGAAAGTACAAAATGCAAATGCCATTCAGAATTCTGTACCAAGAATCAGTTTCCTGTATGTAAGATCCAGATCAGACTGCATGAGCATGCAGTCTGATCCCAGGTCACACATACAGGATCATCACTAATGGAACCACTAAGTGTTCTATAGATAACTTACATATTAAATCATTAACATGTGACCAATGAGAAACATCCGACAAATCTGATAATCTTAGAATTAGCATGAAATTATTCGTAAATTCAAGGATTGAACCCGGTCGCATATGAAACATCAGCATCTTGGCTTACCAGGCTTTGAGACGCAAAAATACTATTATCAAAGGAAAGACTAAACCTTTATGTACCTCTTTGGGCCTTTCGCACGCAGTGAAATTACTTTATGGCTGTGATTAAGCTTGATTTCTCGTCTTCGCAAGGAACGCAACATTGAATTAGACGGAAATGGCATAACACGAGGCCTTGAATCCCGCACTTGATACTTTACGCAACGACCGCTAGAACGATTTCGGGTACCAGCACAAGACGCATATAACCCGGGAACATAACCCGGTACTTATCGGTTACTACAGGCCTACCGTTACATCAGCAGTTTCTTCTTTTGTTTCAATGTTTTCCCAAGCCTTTTCTCTTAGGGACGTCAAAACCAGGTCTTGTTTGGGAAAGGGTTAACAGATTTATTGAAGCCTGGAAACACATTATATTACATGATGATGCACTTTTATTTGAAGTACAATTTTGGATTAAATGCACCATAAAATTTCGAATAGCTCCGTTTGTGCATAAATTATAAGCAATCTAGACCAGCAAAAAAGCTACAAACGTCACGACAAAAGGTTAAACTGTTTGTACAGGTGTGTGTAGCCTGTAAAAATGATCAGACAGAGTGGATGAAAGCATACAAAATGATTCAATTAGGACATGTGGACGATTAATACTTATATCATAGCGGGACATTGCGATTTTTACTCTCTTATGCTAGGTTCCCACTGCCGATCAAATCAACTCGATCAAACCCGACCTAGCGATCGAGTACCGGTCGAGGTCGGTCGGCAAGGGTGATCGGGATAAGTCGAGATGGTCGAGTTTGGTCTGCATCGATCGGTAATCCTGCCAACTTGTTTTGACACGTCAAAAAATCCGTGTAGCGGTCGAGTAGAAAACACATCGGGAAGATGCTCGAGTATCGATCGTATAGAAGATCGAGCTGATCGACAATCACTCGAGTAGAGATTGTGTGTGCTCGAGTCGATATCTTTTACCGGGATTTGATTGGATGAACAGTTGGAGCAGAAGTCGAGTTGATCGGGAATGCGTTCGGGAATAACTCGTACAAGTCGAGGTGGTCGAGTGCTTCCAACTGCTCTATGGCAGCGGATCAACTCGATCTACTCGATCGCTTAAGTGCACTCGATCAATCCCGACCATATGACTTCTTCTCGATCTCTAGTCGATCAAACCCGACCTCTTCATCCGATTTGATTGAGTGAACAGATGAATCAGAGGTCGAGTTGATCGGGTGTGGTCGGATATTACTCGAGTAAAAGTCGAGGGAATCGAGTGCACGCTCGGTGCAGGTCGGAATACAAATTATCTACCCGATCACACTCGATCTCCAGACCCGACTGATTCACGACCAGGTCGATCTTCTACCCGATCAATACACAATCGCTTCTCGATCATTTTTGTACTCGATCGCACTCGACTGTTTTTGCATGTCAAAAAAAACTCGAGTAGGAAGCTCGAGCGATGTAGATCAAATTCGATCATCTCGACCGCTCCCGATCACTCTTGCAGACCTAACTCGACCTGTATTCGACCGCTTGATCGAGTTGATCTGGTCGGCAGTGGGAACACCAGGTCGTGTGGTACAAACAGCACGAGATCCCGCGCAGAGTATATTAACAGAAATATTGAATATTATTGGAAATTGCGTTTCACGTGAGTCCCCGCTCTTAGACATAACACGCACGATTGATATAATGATATTAAACGCCTCAAAGAATGCATTAATCTTTATATTTAATCAGATTAAGAATGAGTCAATAGCTAAAAGTACATTTACGTCATATTTAAATTATGTACATATTTAAACTGACAATATTATGAAGTTTTATTGAATATGTGATAATCACAGACGCTGCAAAAAGATTCTCATTCAGAACACCTAGAATAGAATCAGCTCGATCTGGTCGTGTACAGATCGAGATGGTCGGGTACTGATCGTGTAGGACTCGAATTAAGGTCGGGGTGATCGGGTAGACATCGGAAAGATGGTCGGGCTTCAGTCGGGAAATGATCGGGAGTACTCGGGCAGGGGTCTAGTTTGATCGACTAGAGATCGAGAAGAAGTCGTGTACATACATTTGGTCGGGCTTGATCGGGGAAATTAGGTGGTCGAGTAGATCGAGTTGATCAGATCGGCAGTGGGAACCTAGCATTAAACTTCATTTAATAGACCACAAGTAAAAAGCAAAGCCTTCCTGAATTTATTGAAGACACACCTGCGACTTTCAGTAAATGAATTATCAGACTTCTACCTCTATTTGATGTAATGGATAAGTAAATTTGCAGATGTTACTTAAATCATGAGGTTGTGGTATACTAATAATGTTTTAATCATGGCCATTCAAATAATACATTAAAATTAATTAAAGAGCGAATTCAATCATAAAAAAGATTCTGATTCTTTACAACGAACCAGCTTCCATTAGACACTTGCTAATGCTTTGAAAAAATATAATGATTGCATGTTCGACCGCCATAGACTTTTACTGAAGTTGAGTTAAGATAAGCTGGGCTTGAACCCTAGATGAGTCGGACTCAAATCAATTAACAGTGTTCCCAAATTGATGAACCCGCTTTCGGGTCAAAACTGGGTTGAGCTTACCTGAACCTAGCATTGACTTGCATGCTCCTTTCTGATCCCGACTTCATGTGATAAAAGTCCGGCTCAGCCAAACCTGCAAACTTGGTACATATGAGGTTTAGGTGAGCAATATGAACATTTTTATGCCATATTCACGAACATTTCTCGTCGAAAATATTATTATTTTCCACTTAAGCTTGTCCACCCCTATTGAGACACACACGACGTCGGAATTATTCGGGATCGATCGAAAACATTCGACGGTGGATCTTTCCACCGGCGAATGTTTACGACCGCACCCGAATAAGGTCGAATACGTAATAACGCTGCATGCAGAAAAGCCGATGTTTTATGAATCTCAAAATGGCGACATTACGGGTATTCTACCTTAATCGTCGCAACATCGTTGGTCAGCGAACATTTCTCGCTTTAGGGAAACGTCGCGTTTGTTTTTATTTTTCAGCTGACTCGACCTGAAAATGATTTTCGAAGATTTTCTCATAATCAAAACAGGATTGTCTCTGTCTGGCAAGGTCTAATTAACATCCGAATAAGATAGTTGTACCCATAGCGTGGTCGTCTCTAAATAGTGCACTCGAAACTCATTGATCGAACAAATGTTTGCACTTCACCCTTCAACCACTAACGGTGAACAAGTCTTTTTAACTGGACCACCTGATTGTCACGAAGATCTGTAAAGTTTATTCCTGATTACATTTAAGAAAGCACTGACGTTTAGGCAAGACATGTTCAAATCTTGCAAAAATCCCAACAACATTTATATATTAATTAATGATACTTAAATCATAGAACACTAATATAAAAGCCTAAATGACTGCAAAATACAACTGGACTACTCTTATGGAAAAGCTCAAATGTATAATTTATGACAAGAGGACCATGATGGTCCTTAATCGCTCACCTGAACCTAGATTGAATGAAAATCACAATTTTGTCAAGAGCACATAATTTAAGATGTGAGATTATGATCCAGCTGAAAACTGCTTTCATAATCTTGAATGATCAATGTTTGTGGCCGTTGCAGTAAAAACAAAGTGGAAGAAAACAACACAGTCAAGGGCACATAACTCTGTTCTGATAAAAGAATTCTCATCAATATTATGTCCAATTTTTTTTATTGGTCAATATATTGTTAGAGTGAAAATAGAGTCGAAAACTGTAATTTTGTGAAATTCAAGGTCTAATAACTATGGTTTTTCTTGTCAAATCAAGCTGAAAGTTTCACTCATCTAGGATCTTATCACTGTGTTGTAAGTTGTACGTTAGGTTTGTGCAGTCATTCAAAGATGGCGACAACGATACAGTATGAGAGGTAGGTGTCATAGTTTTTCATTGATAAATTTCTTAAACGGTCGTGCCTTGCCTTGATACTGATATCATTATACAGGGGAAATGTATACGTATCAACGATTCTATATATCAAATTACCAGTGTTGTCCTATCGTACTCAGTCGTTGTGCAAAGACAGCCCAACACGGAAAAAAAATTCGAAGCGAGAAAGTTGCCCTTTTAAGGATGATTACATAGTAATCTGCGAACTAGGGAACAAACTATTGCTCTAACTTGGATGTTTTTAACATGCTCTTTTCTATGGTTACCGTTATTTTACACAAAAATGTCCAGAATGTCCACAAACACCGTGTTTACTAAATGGCCAAACAACGGTGTAGTCCCAGTGAAAATATGCAGACACAACGGTGCAGTTTCTGTGTTTTATGTACGGTGTGGTTATATTTTCATAACAAATTGTGAACGGTGTAGACATAAAGCAATAGTGAACGGTGTAGACTTGAAGCAATACAGAACGTATTATTTCTCGAATGATAATATATTAATGTTTAATGATAACGTTTTCACGGCTGAGAATCATGTTTTACAATTACTACCGAAATTCTTCAACAATTATGTAGATATGTGACTGGCTTGTAACTGCTTTGCAGCAAAGGTGACAATATGTCTACAAATTATACTTTAATCAGAATATAGAAAGAATCTAGAGTCTGCCGGCGTCTGTTTTCTTTTTTCTTTTTTTTTCAGTTCCATGCTGTTGACTTGTTACTATTGTCATTTCGAAGGAAGTTTCGAAAAGGTTGTGAAGCATTCGGAACAGGACCATTCCAGCCAGATATTAAAAGTGCGCAGGAGGGAGATCAATGATCAGACACATCAAACAGGTTTGAAAACTCTGAACTTCAGTATAATTCCGAATATTATCAAGAAGTCAGAATAGGACGTCATCCCCATTTGCGAGCATAGAATACACAAGATAGACCTCATCAACGTAGAAAAAAGGATTTTGGGGTTAACAATCTTTCTATCGATGATATCCCGGATTTTAAATGCATGAGTCCAGTACATAAAAAATTACGAAGTTCAACACCCCATAAATTCGTTCAAAAAGCTCCGACCTTAATTCCTGATAATTCCATTGGACGTAGGCTACTGAAACAGATGATACGGATAGGACTCTTCTCTTTCCCCACGAGACATAAAAACACTGGCTGAAATGAACAGTTTGTTCCCAGATGTGATTAAGTCATTGAGAAGCGTTGATAAACTTGGTAATTGTTTATCTTGGTCAATGAAGGTCGGTTATCGATGGAAAACATTGCATTTCATTTATTTATGGATGTAAGTTCTACTCTCTTGGAAGTACTTCAATGCGTTTTACTCCAATAGTCAAACGGTTTTGGCGAATAGAATATTGTCTTTTTCATTGCAAATGGTTACATTTTATGAGTGGGCCCAAAAAATCTTGGTCAGAAAATTGTCAATCCTGAAGAAGAGGTTAATTAGGTATGAAAATTCCTAAATGAATTTTGCAGTTCCGTAATTCTATTTTCAAGACTTAATTACTTTAAGTCGAACAAGACGAAAAAAGGCCCAGTGTTTATGAAACAAATTTATAATTTATGTTTTGTTATTTATATTTTTTTTTGTTGATGGAATCCTTTATTTTTGATAAAATCAGACTTTTCAATGAGGGGTCAATTTGAAAACTAGATACATGTCGATCAATAATTATCATACTCATTGAGTTGAAATCATTTCATTAATCACAAGAATTGATTGTTATAACCAATTAAAACAGTTACAAAGAAAAATTCAAAGCCAGAACCGAAATTTTGAATCTACAAATCAAATGAACGGATGAACAAGAAACTGGACATTGCACCCACATCTTAGGGTAAGACATGGCTCTAAAATGACTGTTATCGTATGACTTGTTTAATATTTTGTGATGGTATTCCTTGTGATTATCATGTCCGGCAGATGTTTTTTGTTTTTTTTTTTCAATAACACATAACAAAAAAAAAAATGTCTTCTGAAAATCAAATTAAACATACATTGAAGTGTTTTAGGCTTATGTGAATGAACAAAAGAGAAAACGGCATATTTCCTTAACTTTTGTTTTCGTTTACTTTGAGGATGTCGGCGTTTTTATCAAGGGAAAGAACTGCGTTTTAAAGACCAAAGTATTTGAGGGAGATAAATCAGATGTGCAGATGATCTGCTAGCGGTTAGAGCCAGTTCGCCCTATACAACATACCAAGTCTACACCGTTCACAACTTGTTGTGAAAATAATAACTACACCGTACATAAAACACAGAAACTGCACCGTTGTGTCTGCATATTTTCACTGGGACTACACCGTTGTTTGGCCATTTAGTAAACACAGCGTTTGTGGTCATTCTGGACATTTTTGTGTACAATAACGGTAACCATTGAAAAGAGCATGTTAAAAACATCCAAGTTAGAGCAATAGTTTGTTCCCTAGTTCGCTGTGTACTATGTAATCATCCTTAAAAGGGCAACTTTCTCGCTTCGAAAAAAATTTTCCGTGTTGGGCTGTCTTTGCACAACGACTGAGTACGATAGGACAACACTGGTACTTGGCTATATAGCACCGTTACTAGGTATACATTTCTCCTGTACGATGATATCAGTATCAAGACAAGATACGGCCATTTAAGAAAATCATCGACGAAAAACTAAGACACCCACCTCTAACGATTTTCCACGGACGCCATCTTTGATTGACCACTCAAAACTTCCGTACAAACTACACAAACCTAACGTACAACTTACAACACAGTGCTTATGGCCCCCAAAATTGTGGCCAAGTTTTGTCTTGATTAGTCAATAAATGTAGATGCTACAGTGTAAACAAAGTCAAAAACAGCAATTTTGTCAAATTCAAGGGCACATAACTCCAGACTTCCTACTTAGTGGGGCGCATAACTCATATAATCGTTCAGTTTGTGATACAAGCATGAAATTTGGCATATATATAGTTTCAAGTGTACATTTTCAGAAAAAAGTGCTAGCCACTTGAAATTCAATATGGTGGCCATTTTCTGAGATGGCCGCCATCTGAGCATTATAGAGCTTCCCTGTGCAATGATATGACGCACTAAAACTAATAGAAACTTGCATTTTTCATTTTAAACACTCAGACATAAATGCCAAATGTAAAAAAGACAATATTTGTGCGTGAGATGGCAACCAAAATCTCATATGGCAGCCATACAATATAAAGTCCTTCATTTCTATATGAAAATTGCAAATTTACCGCTGGAAAAAATCTTTGATTTGCTTTTTCGACTTATAAGCTCTACTGGCTAATTTCATTAATAAATTTAAAAAAAAATCAACTAACTTGATAACAGATGGCAGCCAACCAAGCCCGTGTAATCATTATTTTCTTAGTCTTTTAATCGATTGCCATAGATATCTGCAAATGTAATATGTAGTGTATATCAGTTTGGTGAGACAATTAATTTAGAGCCACAGAACCTACCGTAACAAGTAGACTACAAGATTGGGTCCCTCAACAAAGAGAAATTGTATGTAGAATACAAGTGAGATATAGTGTTCGTGGACCCGAGATGGCAATCATCTGGAACAAGTCCCCAGTGATATAGTTTTCAAATTTGATAAGATCCCCATGAGAGATGGCAGCCAACCGGCTTTTTTTTCAAAGAAGGTCTCTAAAAAATGTAGCAGACGATTTTCAATTTTGACAATATGCCTACAAGAGATGGCAGCCAAACCCACTGAGGCTAATTATTGTTTTAACGCCGTCTCAGTTGATTCCTATTTTCAACATCCATGTGTCCGGTGTATTCGTTATTTGGCCAGAATAGTTCTGTAAATCAACAACCTTTACAAGGAAACTAGCCCTCACCCCATATGGGGTCCCTCGACAACAAGAGATGGTATGTCGAATACAAGCAAGGTTTAGTGCTTGTGAACATAGTCATATCAACACTGAAGAAGCTATACAACATAGATGGCTGCCACTGCTTATTCATGATTTTAACTGTCATGTGATATTTCACAGACGCAGATATAGAGTGAAGTGCAGAAAAGCCCGGCTTTCTTGAACTTACACCGTTCACTTCAAGTTTTTTCACCCATTCGTAGCCATCTCTCTGCAGCATTAAGAAACTGGGTCCAAACAACTCTCCAACATTCATTTTCTTTTGGCAATCCCCATTTCAACCGGCATTAATATTTCGGTTGCTGAAAATTACACAGTCTCTAAATATGGCCAGCTTTGTATGCAGCCTGTTTTGCGCATTGATATGGTGCTTAAACAATAAGACTAAGTCATGAAGTTTGAAAACTGGACTTTCTCAGAAGCCACGAATTCCATGATATACCGTTATATAACAAGTTAAAAAAGCCACATGATACTTGTAAATCTTTTACAAAACTATTGTTGTATCATATTTTGTTAAGACCTCGTCGAGTTATACAGCTCTACTAAGCTGTTTGGGTGATACTTTAACTCTTGAACGACAACACGTACAACTGCGCTGAGTTTTACAAGCAACTTCCCATTGTCCATAGTTTAAACGTATTGATTAAGCTTGTCTCAAATTTTGCGAATCGTGCTACGAATGCATAAGAAACGTGGCATCTTTTGCAAATCAGATTCTATAGACCTTTTACAGCTGTCTCCATCTGTCATGGAACTTTGTTTCTGTGCCCGTTTGAGCTTTATATTGTAGATAAAAGACGGTATCTATTATGATACTTGGCTTATGCAGTGTCAAACTTTTCTCTTTGCCATCATTATCATCTAATAGAGCTGGATTGAACGAAGTTGGTATATCATTGAAGGCAAGGTATAACGGAATTAATTTATCTGTTGCAGTACTATTGTACATTTGTATCCACTAAGATCTTGCTCTTTCTGTAAATTACTCAGAAGAGAAATAAGCAAATCATTAGATTTGTCCTCTTGGCAGGGATAACATTTACTTCACATATTTTTGTTGATTTGTTTTACAATCATCCATTATTAATGTAAGAAAGACTTCCTTTTACACGATCTGGTTTAGAATGCATGAGTTTTCTGATATTTGGTGTGGACGATTCCAAGGATGATTTGAACACTAGGTTTTGACTTACTTAGCGCAAAGCGACTAATCACACGAAAGTGCTTTAAACCATGTTAATTAAGCTGCTTTTTTTTTTTTAAAGTAATCGACGATAATCGGTATTTAATTATGGAGGCCAATTAGACAGTTAAGATAATACAACAAAAATGGTCGCCATTTCAATAGCAAAATATATATTCTCTTAGAACAATTTTGTTTGTATCTCATTCATTTTATTAGCTGATACTTAAAGAGAGGGGTTGATATCTTTTTTGTTAAAAGTAATAAGATTTCCTTGAAGAAACTATGACCATTTGAATATTTTGGCGGCCATCTTGGAAAAAGGCAGCCATGTTATAAAGACATCAAGTTGGTTTATATTGGTTACAAAAAATACCATGCAGGAAATGTATATAAAAATCCCGACGAAATTCATCACTTGGGATTCATTTGTATTTGACATTTTCATATATAGGCCTAATTAATACATGAGAATGGCGGCTATTTTGAAAGATGGCCACCGGATGCGATTTTCATTTGGCTAAATCGGTTTGTGTTTCATTCCATTATGCTGGTTGAAATTTTATGACAAGGATTGATAATATCTTATTAAAAAATACTATCTAATTGAAGAAACGGCCATTTTTGGAGTATTTTGGCGGCCATCTCGGATAAACGACCACAATGTTGTAAAAAACCATGCTAGTTTGTAATTAATTACAAAATTGACTATATTGGGACGATTTATTAGAAAAATCTCGGCGGATTTCAGCATTTGGAATGTCTTTCTATCTGAAATATAGACTACATTTATCAGAATGGCGGCCATCTTGGAAAATGGCCACCGGATGCGAATTTCAAGTGGCTAGCACTTTTTTCTGATTCAGGGACCCTCAATGACTTACCATACCAAAATTCATGCTTGTATCACAAAGTGAACGATTAGGCCAAATTTTCGGAGTTGTGCGCCCCACTAACTTCAATCACACTGAAAATCGAAGTCACTAACATTGTGGCAAAGTTTTGTCTTGATCGGTCAATATTTGTAGATGCTAGAGTGTTAACAAAGTGAAACTAGCCATTTTTGGCGTTCAAGGGCACATAACTCCAGACTTCCTTGTCCGATCTGACTCAAAATCAAACACATCTGAGAACTTATAGTTACCAACATTGTTGCAAAGTTTGGTTAAGATTGGTCAATATTTGTAGATGCTAGAGTGGTAACAAAGTCAAAACTAGCCATTTTTGACGTTCAAGGGCACATAACTCCAGACTTCCTGGTCCGATCTAACTCAAAATTGAACTCATTCGAGAACTTATGGTCATACATATTTTGGCCAAGTTTGATTAAGATTGGTCAATATTTGTAGATGCTAGAGTGGTAACAAAGTCAAAACTAGCCATTTTTGACATTCAAGGGCACATAACTCCAGATTTCTTGGTCTGATCTGACTCAAAATTGAACTCACCCGAAAACTTATAGTCATACATATTTTGGCCAAGTTTGGTTAAGATTGGTTCATATTTGTAGATGCTAGAGTGGTAACAAAGTCAAAACTAGCCATTTTTGACGTTCAAGGGCACATAACTCCAGACTTCCTGATCCGATCTGACTCAAAATCAAACTCTTCTGAGAACTTACGGTCATACATATTTTGGCCAAGTTTGGTTAAGATTGGTCAATATTTGTAGATGCTAGAGTGTTAACAAAGTCAAAACTAGCCATTTTTGACGTTCAATGGCACATAACTCCAGATTTCCTGGTCCGATCTGACTCAAAATCGAACTCATCCGAGAACTTATAGTCATACCTATTTTAGCCAAGTTTGGTTAAGATTGGTCTATATTTGTGGGTGCTAGAGTGGTAACAACAAAATGTGAACAGACGGACGGACAGACGGACAGACGGACAGACAGACAGACGGACGCCGACGGACAAAAAGCGACCACAATAGCTCACCTTGAGCACTTCGTGCTCAGGTGAGCTAATAACAAAAGCTATAGCGGCACCATGTCAAATGAAATCAGTAATACTCTATAAATACATACAGGGTGTCCCAAAATATGTGTCCCCATTTTAAACATCTATAAATTGACAAATGTTGTCACTGAGTAAAATTAGTTACATAGGTATGAAGAGGACACGATGCAGTTTTGTTTGATATATAGAACATCTATATTTACTTTGAAATTTTATTCCACATAACGTTTTAAAAAATATGTCATTTTAACTGTTTTGCCAAATGACGTCAACGACGTCATCTTTTTCATTTGACAAAGTTTCTTTTTCCAAGCTAAGATGATCAAATTTATCCTTTCAATTTTGTCTTCAATGGCCATTGTGGCTTAAATAGATGCAGTGAAAGTCTGAACATCATTAAATTTTGAAGGGGTGAAAATAATCACAAGAACTAGGGTTCGAAATGAGGAAAGATGTTGTTTCACTGAATTTAGATGCTGGCGCAAATGGTGCTGTAAAGGGGGATCGTTTTTGAAGAGACAAACTTTTTCTTAAATGATGTTGTTGAATATATTAGGAAAGTAACTAAGGATGTTTTATATATCAAACAAAACTTTATCATGTCCCCTTCTTACCTATGTAACTGATTTTATCTGATAACGAAAGGTTGTCAATTTTATAGATGTTTAAACTTTGTCTCCGTTTAAAGCACCATTTGCACCATCATCCAAATGTTCAATGAAACATCTTTCCTCATTTCGAACCCTAGTTCTTGTGATTATTTTCATCCCTTCAAAATTTAACGATGTTAAGACTTTCACTGCATTTATTTAAGCCACAATGGCCATGGAAGACAAAATTGAAAGGATCAATTTGCTCATCTTACCTTGGAAAAAGAAACTTTGTCAAATGAAAAAAATGACGTCGTTGACGTCATTTGGCAAAACAGTTAAAAATGACATATTTTATAAAACGTTATGTGGAATAAAATTTCAAAGTAAATATAGATGTTCTATATATCAAATAAAACTTCATCATGTCCCCTTCAAACCTATGTAACTAATTTTACTCAGTGACAACATTTGTGAATTTCATAGATGTTTAGAATGGAGACACATATTTTGGGACACCCTGTACATGTATAATGCTATGTTCTTACTGCCTATCAAATCAGGTCTATCACCATGATCGTTTAAATTACCCGATCAATCCCAACAAAACGATTATTTCTCGATCTCTAGTCGATCAACCCGACCTAGAGCTAGAGCAGATTTGATCGGATTTACAGGAATCGGGATGTGGTTGGGAGCCTCTCGAGTCTAAGACGATGAAATCGAGTGCAGGTTTGGTGCATGTCGGATGAAAGATATCAACCCTGTCACACTGAATTTGCGGACACGGCCGATTCTCGATCAGGTCGATCTTATATCCGATTAATACACGATCGCCTTCCGATCAATATTTTACTGTTTGTTGTTGTTATGGCTCACTATGAATGACCTGGCAGGGCATCCCGAGCTATTAGCTGGAGATACTCTGCCAGGTCAATTATTGTGAGTAATACGTTGCTTCGGATGAAAATCGCTGCAAATCTTTTGACTCTTTTCAGTACCTGAGCACTTATAGTAGTAAAGCATTTTGAAATTAAGAAAGACTCTTATTTCTGGGCCCAGAGCCAACTTTGGGCGCACGGAGAGTGGGAAATTGTTCCGTTGTGGTTACAAAGAAAATGATGTAATCGCTTTTTTACCATCTCATATTTGTGGTTTTGGGAATAAAATATGAGCCGGGGTTCGGAAAATGGGTGTTCGTTGCATTTGAGACCAACATGGATCCTGATCAGCCTGTGCATCTGCACAGTCTGATCAAGATCCACGTTGTTCTCTAAATCTTTCATGACTTGTAATAACAGTAAGAAAACAGCATGTCTCCTAAATTTAGTTACCGACTGATCTGGAACCATAATAGTCAATTATGTTATGAATGTCAATTTCCCAGATCCAGTCTTAAAGTTCTGTTGAAAATAATTGATAATTGTTTTATATTTTCCAACATTAGTTTTCATTGGAAACATATCGTTGGTCACGTTAGAAATGTTGTAATTTCAGGTCATTCAATCCGAGTTACGACCTTTTCGAACGTGGGCAACGATCATTAACCCTTTCCCAAACGACAAACTTTTAGGGTGATCCACTTTAAAAACTGAAAAAAAAAAAAAAACCAATCAACAACGCAAAATTCAAAGATAAGATTTGTGTAAAATATGGCATAGAAAATATTGAGACAAAAGGAGAAATTGCTGGTTATCAGCAGTTTCTTCTTTTGTTTCAATATTTTCTCACGCCTTTTCTATTAGGGACGTCGAAACCAGGTCTTGTTTGGGAAAGGCTTAAGTACTAACCAAAGGGCATACAACGACAAAAAAGACACGACGCCAAGAAATGCTAAAGTGGCGAAATACAAGAATACCAAAACTTTCTTCACGAAAATTGTAGACAACGACCGTTTTCTAAATATAGAATTTTTGTCCTTCCCAAGTTAAAAAAGTATAGACAAGTTTCCACTAAGACCCCCCCCCCCACACACACACATAACAGCCACCGGAAGTCGTCCTTAGAGGCAAAAGGCGAACATTTTAAACGGGGAACGGTTGACTGTAAAACCAATAAAATAACCATCTTACCGGCTACGAATTAATTCAATTTTATAGTTTTTGTTCAGATTGAAACTTCGCTATATCGCTGTATGCACGCAATGCAGGTGCGCCGTCATTGTTTTCTCCGCATTTTTTGGGGGGGGAGGGGGGGGGGGGCTGTTTTTGATAATGTCGATTTGATACTATTTTCAGTTACAATTATCAAAAAGTATCTCCGTGTATACAATGTTAATTTCCCATAAACCCATTGTTTGCAACCGGAAGTGTTCTGCGGGTACGGACTAAAACGATAATTGAAAGGAGTCTATTGCAGGAGAAAAATTATTCAGGGCTTTCCAATGGGTTGCATTTGAGGAAGCCAAAGCTAGATGTTGTTTGGGAAAGAGTAAAGTTGCATCGAGACATCGATATCTACTTTGCAACAAGGAACGGTCTATTATTAAGAAAGGGTTAGAATCTAACTGATGGGAAATTAATTTTGGTGTGATGTTTTAACCCTTTCCCAAACAAGACCTAGTTTTGACGTCCTTTAGAGTAAAGGCTTGAGAAAACATTGAAACAAAGGGAGAAACTGCTTATAATCAGCAGTTTCTCCTTTTGTCTCAATATTTTCTTAGCTATATTGTGAAAAAATCCTTTCTTTTTCAATGTCCAATTTGTCGGCTGCAGCAACTTTCAAATTGGACCATCCTAAATTTTTGTCGTTTGGGAAAGGGTTAAATAAAGCGGAAAATAGATGATGTCAGTTTGTTAACGAATGTTCAACAAGATAACTGTGGGAATTTGAGAATTTCCCCCAGAATTATGAGAAAACCTGTCGAACTAACAAAATTAGTGTCAGAATCTTAATGAGCAGTCTGACCTAAATAATGAATAATTGTTGTATTAATTAATAGTTACAATTTATTAATTTCTCAGAAATAGGAAACATGAAGCGAGTTGAGGCAAAAGAGTAAAGAAAAATTGGCCTTAGACACACAAAAAAAAAAAAAAAAAAAAAAAAAAAAAAGAAAGAAACTGAGCACCAGCATTTTCTAATTTGTCTAAACATTTTACATACAAAAATAATGTACTTTATTGTACACAAAAGCTTTATCAGATGTGATAACATTCTATTCGTCGTCTTCCTCTGCTTTAGAATTTGATTGGTCTACAATCTCACAATTAGGGAAGGGATTATGGTCGTCAAACTTATAAACACTTTTTGACAGACTACTGTATTTATACAAGCCAGTTTCATTTTACAGGACAGGAAATATTACGTCGGGTATGTACAAGTTAACGATAATTGAATCCTTAAAATTTGAAACGTTCGAAAAATAAGTAAATGGCGCAGGCAGATCTAAATTTCTGCCAACAAATTTGTCTAAAAATCACGTGCATCGAGTGATCTCTGCTCGATAGACAAAGAGAATTGTGAATTTATGCCCTCGTTTATTTTTTGATGAGTCTAAAACTGTTTTATTTAGACAAGGTAACGTCTGCTTACGCTAACAAATTTCAGAAAAGCCAATTAAACAATGAACACAAAGACTGAACCCTTTCCAAATCGGCAAATATGTAATTTTTTACTTATAAAACCGAATACAGAAGTCAAAATGGATGTTGATAAAACTAGGATTTTAGTACAATATACCATGGAACACATTGCGGCAAACCAAGAAAATGTTGGTTATCATCATTTCTTCCTTCGTCTCAATGTTTTCCTAAGCTCTTTCTATCAAAGACACTAAAATTAGAGCTTATTTGGGAAAGGGTTAAATTATTCCAGGTGAGAAGAGAGAAATCGGCGCCGCAGAATAAACTTTTGACCAGTGAGTGTATTTTACGGCATCAAAAACCTGTGCGCGAAGAATTCGTGTTTGTAGAACGTGGGAAAATCGTAAACTAGAATAGTGGCATGTTTTAAGAGTGTGCCGAGAAAAACTGCGCAATTTCTTTACGATGGAATCCTTGCAATAAGAAATATTCCCAAAATACAAACAAAGCAATAATTATCTGCGCATAGATATCTAAGATCGTAGTATTGCATCAGATTTGAAATGTAGGCCTACGCATGAAAGGGATCTTTGTATAGAAGCCGTTTAGAGGCTGATAAGCAAAAATTTAAAATACATTTGATTTTTGTATTTTTGACATATTATGCATTATCAGACAAGAGGATAATAGGATTCGGTTTTTCGTTTAAACAAATACGTCATCGTCACGCCTCACTGGTCTAAAAATAGATTGGGAATCCTCTATCGTACAAATATGGCTGTGAGTCTCGCGAAGTTTTTCCACGATCAGCTTGCTGAAGATGACGTTCTAAGAGCTGGATTACCGTAATCATTTGTTGAGAAACATTCTAATTAAGAGTTGAGAAGGTTGCTGCACTGTCGTGTACTTTTTAAGATAGGTAACTATGAAATAACTAGTTGACAAGTAATGTTTACACATACGGTCCTGCCTAGCTTAGATTCGCCGTGCCGCTCGTGCGTACTCGCTTACCCTTTCCAAAACGTCAAATGTCATGTTGGGCCAAACTGAAAAAAGTCTGCAGATGACAAAACGGGTGTGAATACTTTTAGTGTTTTATGTCAGAGAAAATATCAAGGCAAAAGTAGAATGATCATCAATATCCAAAGAAGTTATTCACACTCATTTTGTTTGCTGTGCAGGTCTTTTCAATTTGGTCGATCATCATTTTCTTCTTTTGTCTCAATGTTTTCCCAATACTTTTCTGTTGGGGACGTCAAAACCGGTCTTGTTTAGGAAAGGATTTATCTGGGAAAAAAATAGAATTTGTCGCTGAATGTGATTTGATACCCCCATAGGCTTTCAATAGGCCTACAACATAGGGCAATAACTCATAAAATACGCAAGGTAGAGTTATGCTCATTGTACGTTGCACTCCTCCTTGGTGAGATCTATCTACCCGCGAAGTTTCATGATCATAGCTACTTTACTTTCAGACTTTTCGATGTTTTTTCTGATTAAGCTGCTGAAGAATGTCAAGAAAAAACGTTTGTCATTTCTGGTCTGTCTCCGTATCTGGAAGCAATGTTGCATGTTGCATATGCGCAATGTTTCGTAGTTTTAGTTCCCGCCTGCATTATCTATGATCGACTAATATCTCGCTTGAAAATGATAATTTTTCGCTAACACTGTTACGAAAAAATTGTCCGATTCATGACCGATAAACAAAATATTAGACTGGTACCCGGCAAACATGGTTGAGGGATTTCCCATCAGAAATCTATTTTTAGCACACGAGCCCGCGAAAATCATTCCTTATTAATCTGGTTTTGAGAGGCAAAAAACAAGATCTTATAGTATTTGATACCAAGATGGATCCAGATCAGTGCTCAGCTTTGTTAGAATCCATGTTGGCCTCTGTAATTTTCTACGAGTAATACCTATGTTATTAGAGAATAATAATTATGTGCCTTGGTCAGAGTGATCGGGACCCTCATTCGTAGCTTCAAGGGACTCTGTTCTATATTATACACAAGTTGTCTGTATCGACATCCATTTAACCCTTTCCCAAACGACAAAATTTTAGGGTGGTCCACTTCAAAAACTGTAACAAATGACAATATGGATGTTATTAAAGAAGGGGTTTGTGTGAAATATAGCACAGAAAATATTGAGACAAAAGGAGAAACTGCTGGTTATCAGCAGTTTCTTCTTTTGTTTCAATGTTTTTCCAAGCCATTTCTTCTAGGGACTTCAAAACCAGGTCTTGTTTGGGAAAGGGTTAAATTCTGCAACAGCTTTCAATTTGGAATGGTAAAATATTTCGTCGTGTGGGAAAGGGCTAAGATCCATTTGAGCCTGGATCCGGAAAAACGTCCTTTAAAGCATTTTTTAAAATTCAGTTTTAAGATCAGCATGTTGTCAAATGCAGTCCAATGTACATCCATGCTGCTCTCTTTAAGTTACTACAGGTCTTGAAGAAGCTATTAGAGAACAACATGGATCCTGATCAGACTGTGCGTATGCACAGGCTGATCTGGAACCATGTTGGGCTCAAATGGCATAAGGGACGTTTTACCAGATCCCGGCTCATTTCTCAATATCTACCAATAGATGTCGCCACCTGTCGATTACCAATAGATGTCGCCACCGGTCGATTACCATTTATCTCTGGTGGGCATTCTGGGTTAACTACTTTCAAGATGTCAGCGCCCATAAAATGCATACACGTGGTACTTCCTCATGACTTCCTGTCACGCGGCATATTTGCTTCATATGCTTGCATAGAGTAAAATGAATAATCTAATTTGAATTAATTATTTTATTAGATGAAATTGAGACGAAAATCAAACTTTATTTTGTTGCAAATGTATTTCTAGTTGCAATTTTCTGCTTGCTACTTTTTGGCGACAGGATTTTGGAGTTATGCGCACCGCGTAGTGATTTTTATCCAAAAAATGGATAAAGTGATGCGTCAAATGAGTCAGTCCGAAAATAAAAAAAAAATAGACTGGAAATATTGTAGATTGGCTGCTTAGTCAATGGCTCATTTCTACCTTACCGATCATCGGATGGTCTCTCCCCCGCTCTTGGCTTCGAGGATAGAGTTTATGAATCTGATGCAAGTTTATGCAGACCAGTCAAAATATTTTGTGGAGGCTATCCCCAATAAAGAAAGCCTTTTCCAATCATCTAGTCATTTAACCCATTACCAAACAGCAAAAAATGGGTTGTTCCAAATTGAAAGATCCTGCTGACGACAATTTAAAGTGAGCGAAATGTTGATTTTCTGGATCTTTTTGGTTAGAAAACATTGTGGGAAATGAAGAAATTACTTGTCACAAGCAATTTCTTCATTTTCCACGATGTTTTCCAAAGCCATGATTTTGTAGGGAGTCAAAAAGAGTCATTGTGTGGTAATGGGTTAACCATTTCCCCAACAAGAACACGATCGTGTCAAATTATTTGGGATCTTATCTTGTAAAACCTTATCCAAGACTCGGATCATTTCAAAATATAGTATAGGTTTACTCTTTTAATTACAATAAAGCAATGATGGTAAGCTTTTAAAAAATCCTACGTATTGTAAACGACAAAAGTGGTTGCGTATGAACCATTTAGGGGAAACTTGAAGATGTTTCAGTCAGCGTGTTCCATTTTTCTGTCAATGATTTCAGAATTTATCTTTTTCAAAACCAGCGATTTTTTTAGAAAACGGGAAATTAATCTGTATTTCCTATTACAGTGTTTGGGAAAGGGTTAACGTAAGTGTGGGATAATCATAATAGCAGTGTAAACAACATATGTTGCAATAATTGTTTATTTGTTTGATTTTAAGGACAGATCCTCCAGTTGTTACTGCGCAACTTACTGCGCATATCCTAAATAACGAAATAGAGCTGTTTCAGTAATTGGCCTTTTTCAGCAAATGTATTTCTTACATTTAGTTAATGTTTGGTTGATAAATGACAAGTCCCTTTTCGTTTTTTTTTCAATTTTCTCTGTTTGGTCAATTAAAGTGTAATAGTACTCGGATGGTACATTTCGCTTTCTGTTACGCGTTCAAAATGTGGCGTTAGCGATAGGAAACGGAGCAACAAAAGCAACGTGGTGTCTTTATGAGATAGTCCGCTTCAGATGGACACAAAAGATGACACGTTTTATTATCTTAAGCTGGTAATAAAGAAGAACATGGATAAAAGTGGTGAAACAATTTCGGACAGAGCTGTAAAAAGTAAACCAAATTTTACTTATAACTAAAAAAAAAACGCTTGGTTTGATATATTTTTCTTTTTTTTTGTTTTTGTAGGTATTACCAAGCACTATATCTATACCAAAAAAGAAAAAATTCTTACCGCTGGAATATTTTTTATTATCAGAAACGTTGCGAAAAAAGAGCAATTTCAGCTACTTTTGAAAGAATGTTTTACTAAAAATTTCAAAATCATCACTAAATTTTCCCAAATTGATACTCATTTAGACAGAATAAAACATATTGAACACAATAAAGACTTATTCATGTAATCCTAGTCATTTCGAACACCTTTTTTGTGGGCATTTAAGTGACACCTCATTTTTGCAATTTCAGACAAGAGTGGTCTCCCTTGAAATTCAATCTCTTTTTTTTATTCGCTTGGTGACCTATAGTTTTTAAGTCATTTTTTTACTCCTCATATATTTAAATACCAGTACAGAAAAAATAAAAAAATTCTTACCGTGGGAAATAAATGGAGGATCTGTCCTTAAACAGCAAAGCGTCGACGCTGCAAGACGATTTGTTTAAATTGACGCCTAATCTTGTTAGCTTCTTAACAAGATTTGGGACTACCTGCAGACGGTCACGGATTGTCCCTTTACACGGTGGGTAACCCACGTGACTTTTGGGAAGCGTCCACAACGAAAAAATCGCCCGCTTCAAGGTATGTTTTGTTTAATTTCTCAGCTTATACTCTATTGATTTTGATGAGATACAGTGCACGGAACGCGCCTTTGAGAGGACGTCAAAACCGGGTCTTGTTTGGGAAAGGGTTAATTTGTATTTTGTTGGTCATAATTATATTGAGTGTAAAACACATATACATTTAATTAACGGATCTAGATTAAACAATAGTGGCCGGGAGCCTATGTAAACAAGTAAACATAGACACAAAGAAGCAGCCCCGATCTGGGGTCAGGTGCCCTGGTGTGACCGGCGCCCTTTAACTGTAAGGTCAACACCATGAGTGATACGGCATATGGAAATGGGGTTTAATTCATTACCTGACTTGTTGAATGTGATTTAAGAAGCTCAAACAGGGTACTCTCTTAAAACAGAGGTCATCGTTTTCTACGATTTTGTATAAAACAGTGGTATTTGATGATTTTAACCAATTACTTCTGATTTGGAGGATGAAATGGGGTCGGATTCGATATGCTTTTAGAGACTATCATTCTCAAAACGACATACGTATTTGAATAGAGAATTTCGATATGACAGTGATTTAACTCCGTTTGTAATGTTTTTCAATCGTACCGTGGTAACTTAAACACACTACCATAGTATCCTGTTGTTTCTGCCACCAGTACTGGAAAAACAACCGCGAGCTACTCATCACGCTTATTAGGTTTTTCAGTACTCCAACATTGGTGGGTAGAAGCACTGTCAACAACGCCATGACCGCGGCCAATTGCTTTAACCCATTACCAAACGACACAATTATAGGGCGGTCCAAATTGAAAGATGTTGCAGACGACAATTTCAAGTTAAGGAAATTCGAAATCTTTTGGTCTTTTTGGTAGAAAACATTGTGGAAAATGAAGAAATTGCTTGTCACACAAGCAATTTCTTCATTTTCCACAATGTTTTCCAAAGCCATTGTTTTGTAGGGAGTCAAAAAGAGTCATTGTGTGGTAATGGGTTAAAGAAATGTGAAAAGAATAGCCTTCGTTTTCTAAGTCTAATCATGTTCGGAAAGTTTCGTAAGGATTATCAATCTGCATATACAGAGTCAGATTAAGATCCACGTTGTTCTATAATAAACAGAACAGAACATAACAGTCTATTTGAAAATAGACAGCCTTAAACAGACCTTTTTTGTATGCCTCATCTAATATTATTTCAATCCGATTATGACCTTACAGGATAATATTGGAGTTTCAATTAATGTTACGCAGACAAACGTTTTGATGATGTTTAATAAACCGACCAGAAGTGTTTGCTCTTGTTCTCAAGTGTTTACTTTCATGCTGGGAAGCTTTTGTTGTCCTGGTGAAACAATAACACGAGTTTAACTCGAATTGGATTCGATTACTAGCTTGGCTTCGGGCCCTTTATTTGTGTACTTCTGTCTCTCGATACACCAAGGAAGACAACCACGAAAAAAAAAACACATTAGAAACGTTGTATTATATTCAGACTACCAGTAAATATAGCAATATTCTGTATTAGATACAGATACAGATAGTTTTCACTTTTTGATACATAAATTTAGTAGTATTAATTTACCATATTTAATGTATTCCACCAATTATTAGATAACAAACACTTCATGCAACTTCTAGTCGGGCTTCGTCCTTGGCAATGGAAATGTACGACGCCCGATAACTGACTAGGGTATTCCATCGTCAATTTCCGTTGCCATGGATTACGCCCGAAGTTGCACAAAGTGTATCTTAAGGACACAAGAAGGGACATTTCTTGTAAATGTATGGACTATTAAATAATAAATCAGAAAATATGCGTGCAAGATTACTTTTCCCGTTAGTATATATTGTTTGTTATATTCTTGTATCAACAAAAAGTAGATAGGAATGAATAAAAGTTGAAAAGTTGATATCTAATGATGAACGGAATACTAAACAGACTGACACAAATCTATTTAATTATATTGCAGCCATTTCATAATTTGTCGTTTTTCTGATACACTTATTTCGTTCCGTAATATTTGATAAACTCAATTTTTACAGTTTAGCTATTGATTAAAATCACAAATTTTGTTCCTTGATCAGTTTTCTAGCAATATTTTAAGTCGAATGGTTACGGGTCCTTTATTAGTAACAGATCCTATATTAAGTTATGAATAATGGTTGAATATGAAATATAAGGATACAGATCACTTCCTTTGACCTTGTATTTTACCTCAGGTAAACAATCAAAGGAGCATTACACCAAATGTCAAAATGTTAATTAATAAGTATCAGAAGCATTTATGAAGATTTCATTTCTAACAAAACATTGATTGTGGAAAGATAAACTTGTTCTTATTTCAATTATGTGAAAACGAATACAAGTTTACCTTTACATTTTAAGCTAAAAATATAAAATAAAAGGGCGTTCAGGCCTGTATCATTTTGGAATACCATGTTGTTGTTGTTGTTGTTTTAAAATTAAAGATCAATGTGGATCTTGATCGGACTGTGCGTGTGCCAAGACTGGTCTAGATTCACGCCGTTCTCAACAGCCATAACGGATTTTTTTCCTAATACAGATACATGTATATTTTATAAAGAAACATTGAAAGTTACTACACGACAATTGCTAAAATGACCATTTTAAATGAGATACCATCGTGCTTGTGTTTCGCTTTCACCAAGGTTCCCATCGTCGACATTTCTTTTCCAGCATACATGGTTTTCATGTCGATATTTCTCACATGTTAGATCTACCGTGGTATGAAATAGAAAGACCAAACAGTAAAGTGGACAAAAACATAATAATATTATCGTCTTTATAAAAACCCTATTAACTAATGCGTTATCTGTAAAAGGTCAATGGTTTGGTCCTCAGGTGGTCGTTACAATTCTACGTAATTCAAATAACAGGAAACCATGTCAGTTATTTAACCCTTTCCCAAACAAGACCTTGTTTTGACGTCCTTAATAGAATATGCTTGGGAAAACATTGAAACAAAAGAAGAAACTGCTGTTAACCAGCAGTTTCTCCTTTTGTCTCAATATTTTCTGTGTCATATTTTACACAAATAATGTCTTTATTATCATCAAATTTGTCGTCTGCAGCAGCTTTCAAATTGGATCACCCGAAAATTTTGTCCTTTGGGAAAGGGTTAATCAAATAACACGAATTTAGGTCACAGTGACATAGTAACAGATATTCATTCAAACAATTCACGTTTTTTCACTTTCTATTATAAAATTATAACTAAGTATCGTTGTTGTAAGTACAGAATGAGTTTGGAATCCCATAAACAACTACAAGCACGATGTCAAACTATTTCAAGATTTCCATATTCAACCCATCCGAACCCTTGTTTCGTAGAAATGCATCAAAATTTACTTTTTTTAAAATAAATATTGGTATCAGTACTGATTAGGTTGAAATATCAAAACACATTGACATAAAAAAGAGAATTTGAACATTTTCTCTCCTTTTTATGAATATTTCTGCAACGATATTTTGAAAGTGAAAATCAGCTTCTGATATCAAGGATATATCGTCGCTTTTCAACGAAATCCTCGTAACTGTAGCTTGTTTCTAACTGCAGTTACGAGATTTTTGTTGAAAAGCAGCGATATTGTCACTTCGACAAAGACAATTATTCCAGAAAAAGCGAGTGTGGATCCGGATCTTATTTGAAGTCGAGTTAAGGTTTACAGACCCTGAAAAAATCAGCACTTTCTAGCCGTACGAAATGCATCAAATTACACACACTTGTAAATACACTTCACATAAGTTGATTCACCGTGCCGGATTCCAAGATTGTGCTTCAAGAAGAAAAAAATACAAACATTTTTTACTAGATATATTCACATGCAAGGGAGGTAATTTGAACCTTTTTGTCAAATGTTTCTATAAGTATGCATTAATTGAAAATTCTAAACCGTGCAAAATGCTTATGTTTGTATTTAGAATGGAAATGTAACACACTTTAGGAATTATTGGCACTTTTCAAATTTTGCCTCTGGCTCCTTGGTGCTTTTGAGGGTTCGGATACCTTAAGTTATGGTTTACGGGATTTCATCCAAGTTCGAGCGACCATAGGTTCCTTTCGATACACTCAATAGCTGCATTCAGTTCTATCTTATCAATGAAAACGTTATACGCATCTAATCATGCTTTTATCGCTGCACTTTGACCAAAAATGAGATTTTCATCTGACAGGGGTCAATTCGTGTCAATTTCATGCCGTTTAACGATTGATTAATTTAACGGGTTTCTAGCACAGCAGATAATACACGGGACGGGTTATCATATTGCAAGAATGCATCCCGATGGGTTGCTGCAAAATTGACGTATGTAAAAAAAGATGCTTGGGAGATCAGCATAGAAACAACATGAGTGCAGTCTGATCGTGGCTCATGAGGCTCTGTCATAGTGTCTTCAGAATATATAAAGAATAATGATATTGATCAGCATTTTTGGCTTTGCAGTAGAAAACATATGCTTGTCTTGGCCCATGTTGGTTTAGCAAGAATGATAGATTTTCTGACTGGGCCGACTTGAAAGAAGTCGAAGATGTCGATTAAAGTGGAACATGATAGTTAACACATAAAGATGAGAATGTTGTCATTATACTGTCAATATATTTTTTTTTTTTTGGTCTAGAACGCTTTCCAAAACACTTTCTAATAATGTTGCTATTGAAATTATTTGTGAAATAATTACAATGTCATGAGGAATTATACTGGGAATGCATGGACTTACAATAGTTTTGCTTTGGAGACCAGAACTGCAACATCAACACGTGATGCTATCACAATACACGCGAAGGTAGGCAAATTAGCCGCTAATTGTGCAAAACGTCACGCAGAATCTCGCGGCAAGCGCGTGACGTTCGGAGAATTGAGTATTATTCACAGCGCGTGCCAATCACACGTGAGCCGTGCGTACGGTGCGCACGGTTTGACTGCGCAGCTTCCTGTCGGGGATTTATCTGAATGAAGATGACAGGTATTACAATAATGTGGATACACAAGTAATGTCAAAATGTCTTATAAATCAAAATACTAATGAGTGAATCGCTGACTTGGAATGAGAATTCCCTGTCAGAATTTATTCCAATCACGACAGCGAGCCGATGATAAACTGTCGGCCATAAATTCAAATGGCGTGACCACGGGTCAAAAGTTAAAGATAGTTTAATAACACCTTATTGTCAAAATTTTTATAGACAAGGTGGACACGAAGAATGTGGGTGTTGGTCGTTAGGAAAATCCCAGTAAATCACAATAGCCTGACATGCATATGATTTACCAGTTGGGTGCCCTTCATTACTTCCGTTATTTTAGTGGTCAGTGAAAAGTGTTCGAGCCATATCGCTGCTTTTCAACAACAGCCTCGTAACTACAGCTTAAACAAGTTGAAAAGCGACAATACACTATTTCAATGTCTAAAGATGAGCGATTAATGTGAACATTGTTGTCTTTTCGATATGTTAGTAAATCTAGCTACATATTTGAAATTAAAAAAAAAAGACTTATTCGAGTGTGGTTTTACAATACCCCGATCTACGACGACAAAGGACACAACTTACAATGCATTAGAAGATACTAGAATATGAGAAGCATAATAATACAGGCTTTATAAGAGTAGACTCCAATAATCTGGTAATAAAAATGTCAATATATTCATTTGAGCCAGGATCTGGAAAAAGGTCCATAGGGCTTTTGAACCCAACATGATTCCAGATGAGTCTGTATATACGCAGACTGATCAGAAATCATATTGTTCTCAACCAAAAGCTCGAAATAGCTTCTTCGTGACCTGTAGTAACCACAAGACAGCAGCATGGATCCTGTTCTGTTATGTTCATGCTGATCCACAACCATTACTGCCCCAAATACTGCAGTGGACCTTTCCCAGATCCCAGATCAATTGTATATATTCTCACGCCCAAAGAGCCAGGCTAGACATCTCTTTTATCAAGTCAGTTTCTATTCCCTAAGAACTGTCAAGTGTTCAATGATTACGTTTGTATGTATGAGATAATTCAATCTATTCAGCATACTCGTAATTATATCTAGTTCGTTTATTAGCTATTATCATTTGAGAGACCTGCTATTTTAACAATCCTTGTGGCAAGTAAAAGAGGGCTCAAATTGTTCACAGCAACCTACTTGACTTAATCAGATGTGGGACATGCTGTTTTTATTCGAAATATGCAGTGCTTAACGAGTGTGGAATATTACATGCATTGGGTGTCAGGTCCACAAGTACTAGTATTTACAATTAATTCAGGTAAAAAAAATAATACTCGTAATGTGGTCATTTGGAGATAAAACATCGGAGTTTTTTTTCGAGCGTCGTCGTTACGTATCCGAACTTGTTCTGGCGGGGTCGTAAACATTCGGTAATGGAAAGTTCCACCGCCGATTTTTTTCGGCGTCGCCTGAATAATACCGACGTTGCGCAAATCTAATTATGGGTAGAGTACCGTATTTGGAAAGATTTGCTATTCGCGGTTTTGTCAGTAAATGCATTTGAATTTTAAGCAATCAAACAAATTACGATTCTTGAATATTTTTTCTCGTGGTGAAAGTAAACAAACTAATGCCTGTTTTGTGTTATCTATCAAAATTGACAGACATACTTTAATGTTAATACTAACTTACGTTTGTATTATTAAAACAGACAGCAGCCGCCACTTGGCAGCAAATTATCTTTCCTGATTTAACAATCTTTTGTACTTTTGCCCTCTTTACACTAACCGAGACATACGAAAGCGGGAGATGAATATACAAAATAATCTATTACGACGGGGAATCACGAAGATCTATTGGACATGTTTTTTTTTTTTAATTTGAGGTAAGTAGGGGGTCGTCAAAAGGAGTCAGTGAAATTGTAACTTAATTGAGCCAGGATCTGGAAAAAGGTCCCTCATAGCATTTGAGACAGCCATGTTTCAACATTAGGCTATGCCTAGATGCAGTCTTACATGGGTCCATGTTACTCTCATATGGTTGCTACATACCATGACGAAGCTAACGGAGAACAACATAGTTCCTGATCAGACTACGTGTATACGCAGGCTGATCTTGAACCATGTTGGGCTCAAAAGCCTTAAAGGACCTTTTCCAGATCCTGACTTATTATTGAATTCTTTCAAGTGGACACTTTTCTAGGATAAGAGAAAAGTGTATTTCCAATTAAATTTTAATCTTATTGCTACTTATCAAAAAAGTAGAAGAAAAATCGTTTATGGACTGGTTTCCACCATAAACATGATAAAACGGACAAGGCAGTTGTACCAGCAAATGCTTCCCCTTATGTTTAAGCATTGTGGATATTTTTTATCGATATCGAATTAATTCATCATGTCACAATTCTAACCTAGTGTTATTTTTTCATTCGATCTTAGTTGCTCCTTTAATTAACCGTGCTGCGTCCCATAAACTATCTATCACAAACACACCTGGCGCCTGTAGGATATACATATTGAGTCATACATAGATTATAAACCAATGTGTCAGGTAATAAAAGTTATCATGATAACTGGGAAACTATCGACATTGCTCAGACTGCGAGAGTCTCATTTTTGTCATCTTGCTTGCTCCTTTTACCATGTTGTATCCCATAAAATACATTCACACCTGGTGCCTATAGGATATTTATATTGAGTCTTACATAGATTTTATACCCATGCGCTGCGAAAAGAATAAAATCAGGCCATTCTGCAATTAACATCGACCGTGCTTTATTTATATGAAGTCACACAATAGTAACTGTTGTAAGTTCGTGCGTCACGAAAAATGATAACGAAAAGTATCGATCTATGTCATTCTGTTCTCGGAGCCAAAGCAATCATGCGTTGTGATCGAATTTAAACGATAAACCACGATACATGTAGAATATGTTTATCTATTTAATCATATTTTCCCCTAATTTGTATTAAATGACAATGTGGTCTGTAGAGTTTTTTTTTCAAAATTCAAGTCTGAATTTTGATTTCAGAATAAGAATTTGAAGAAAGAAGGGCCTGCTATGTTTCTGGAACTTTCGTACATCTGTCCATGAAAAATAGCTTCAAGCTAATCTGAGACTGACCGTAGATTAATTATTTTGAGTTCCGTTTTTCCTCTGGTTTCTTGTGGAATCTCTATTTCAAAGCAATAGTCATTAAGTGGTTTTAATCTTTACTATAAAATGATATTTTGAAAAATGCCACCCTTTCCACAGAAAAAGGAAATTATATAATACGTGACATTTGATCGAGGTTCAATACAGATTTTTATTTATATCTCATGTATACGTTTACTAAAATGGACAATTTGTTTACATTTATGAAAATAAAAAGACATTTATATAAATAATACAGTAATGATTATTATATATTTATATGAAGTTTTTAGAGATTCGTGAAGCATTTTGGCGACAACTGGAAAAGTGGGGAAGAGAACTTGAATACAAAATAGCCACAAAACCTTTGTTTAAATCGGGATTAAAATCTGTCTTAAGTGGCTCATTTGATCTGCCCTTTCATTTTCCATTATTTTAACACAATCGTAAAAACCACATGTATTGAAGACCGCGACTTTAAAGTAGCCATTTATTACCGTGCATTATTACCTAATCTAATTCCATCAACAGAAATCGCTAATTTTCCCCAATCTGTCCGTAAAATAAAACTAATATCAATTCGTCTTCGTTGAATTTCGTTAAATTTAGATTCTATTTATCGCTTCACTCTTTGAGAGATAGGAGAGCAAAATAACATCGTCATCAGCCATGAATTTTACTTAAAAATTGTGTGTTTAAGCTAACGTCAGTAAAACAAAGCTTCTTGTCGTAGGAAAATACAAATGTACTTATTTTCGAATAGTTACTTCGTATTGTTTATTCTATGGTTGTTTGTAATTTGGGATCATTTCCCGAACGCCATGATGTGAAACGGCTCCGAACTGAAAGGCAGTGCACACATCAGAATATCATGACAAAAAGCAAAAAGTTGTAGCTAATAAAACATTGAGAGAAAGGCAGAATATATTGGTACCTGAATCTGAATATTTGAAATTAATCTAGGTACAGATACATCAAATACAGAGATTCTATAAGAATGGAAAACTTGTCAACTGTGCTAAGCGCCAAGTGGGTATCACCAAGAGAAAAATGCACCTCCCGCTGAAAGACAATACCGCTTCTTTGTTTCAAGTGTGGTAATTTACTGTCGTGAAACTCGTAAAAACACAACCCAGATCATATTAACCATTCCCATGTGATTTTCACGTAAAAGCTATTTTCATGGAGTGCCTTGAAATCAAGATGGAAACCAAATCATAAAATACAATCCATTGACCCTTTCCCGAGCGTCAAAGTAAGATACTGTCCCAAATCCAAAGGCGTAACAGACGACAACATTATTGTGAAACTTGCTTTGATTAAAAGAATGACAACGGATATTGAAAAACGGGGACAAATTGCTTGTCGGCAATTTTTGTCTTCAGTTTACGTGTTTTTTCAATATTTCAAATGACTTTCTCAGATATTGTCACGAAAATCTACAAATTGTTAGGGAAAGGGTTAATCCTGAAAATCGGGATTATTTACTGACTTACGACATTAGACGCCTGAAATAAATACGGGAACAATCAGGAAATGTTGGACTTTTATCGTCCGTTTAGACCGCCATTGTCAATTAAAGCATCTCTCGACACCGTAAACTCCAGTTTAACACTTTTCCACGTATTTTTTTTATTCTAAAGATCTAAATAAAAAGATATTGATAGAAAACAAAGACAGAAAAGAAGAAAATGCTGAAACCAGGATTTTCTTCTTTTATGTCTTTGTTTTCTATGCCACACCATTAAATGTTTTTAATTTAAAATATCACTAAATTTTGTCGACTGTGACGTCTTTCAATTTGGACTAATCTAAATTTTGTCGTCGGGGAAACGGTTAAAAACAAAAATTAGTTTTTCCAAACGACAAGAGTCGGGAATTTGATACCGGTGCATGGTAATATTTTACCGGAAATGGGGAAATCCCGGTGACGTGTGTTGAGAACTTTTAAAATGTTGTTACAATAAATACTGATAAAACGGGATATCGCCTGACAACATTTTAATTGAATGTTGTCTCTGCAAATAGGAAACATTTTAACGCTGTAATTGAGAATGTTTTCGTCATTTTTTGTTGCATTTTCCACTATTTTTCTAGATAATTGACAAAATTGTCGACAAAAACTGCTACTATGTCGCTGAAAAATCTCTTTAAACGCATATTTTTCATTTCTATTTTTGGAATACATGTTCTTTGTTGTCGGTTCTCATGCCCTCGAAATCCACTTTTGTGAAATAAGACAGGAATGAGTTACTTAAAATAATTTCGAAACGTATAAACAATTTCCCCAAATTATTTAGAAAAAAACAGTTGATGGTGTTTGGGATATGCCTCTTTAAAACGGTCATGCATGGGCATGCAAAAAACAAAATTTAATGTTATTTTTTTCAAAAGGCACTGGGACAGTAACTGTTCATAGATATTTTTTCACGAATTTTACTTTTATCTTTATCTGAAAGAGTATATATCATTTTGTTATTAAACTCTCAAATTTTAAAGCCAAAGTATCGCCCAGTTTACGAGGAATATATATATTTTTTAACTAATAGTGTGCTTTACTACACTTTCAAGTTGTCATTTCCGTCTCAACTTTAAAGGCGTATTTTCAGCAACAATTAAAGACAAAAACTGATAACATTTAAAGCCACCAGAATAACAAATTTTGCCATCCAGATGTACATCTACTTTAAAACAATTGAAGCGGGAATGTGATGTCTCTTTAAAAGAAATCTTGATCGGAACTGTTAGAACAGATATGAACAACGCTGTAAGAATTTTCCGTCCAATCTTTCTCTGGTTTCTATTTTCCATGAAAATACGACTTCTTTGCTTCATTCAAATGTACGAGTATTTTCATTCATGATTTCATGATTGGTAAAAGTTTTGTTTTTTTTTTTTTTTTTTTTTTTTTTTTTTTTCAGAGAGATGCGATCAGGTCAAAGTCGCCTAGTTGTCATGAAATATTATTTTTCAATTAATCAAGGATCACTTTGAAATCCAACACGGGTCTTTTACCGCTAGGATTGAAGCGTTAACCCCTATTTCATGTTGGATGGAGCTGATTTACCCTCTCCTGTTGACAAAATTATAGACTGGTCCAACAGTCACAGACGACACAATCAAAATGATTAAATGCAAAAAAAAAAAAAAAAAAAAAAAAAAAAAAAAAAAAAAAAAAAAAAAAAACCTCCCCCCCCCAATAATTTAGAGGGGCAGCATATTCTGTGCCCCCAATAATACACCCATATTTTCATTCAAGAAAGGTCTAGGTATAAAATGCTGTCTGAAAGTGCCAATGTCGAAATCCGTTATAATTTGGGAAAGGGGTTTACTCTTCCCAAACGACAAAATTTTACGATGATCCAATCGGAAAGCTGCCGCATACAACAAAATGGATGAAGATAAATGTCCAGTTTATGCATAAATATAGCTCAGAACAATTTGAGACAAAAGCAGAAAATGCTGTTTATCAGCATTTTCTTCTTTTGCCTCAATGTTTTCCAATGCCTTTTCTATCGAGGTCTCGGTCTTGTTTGGGAAAGTGTTTAACCCGTTTCACACTGGATAGAGCTGATTAAGTGATCAGACAAATGTAATGATTCATTTAACATGATGTGTGCATCCATTTAATAATTAAATATGATACTTCTGAGAGATTTGTCCCTTCTTAAATTGTTACCAGCTAAGGTAGCCTAACGGCAGTGTTTTTTTGCGGGGACGAAGGGGGTTTGCATTAGATTAGAGCCAATCTAATAGGAATGTGTTTTGTTGTTGTTTTTGATATAAAAGGAAATCAATCGTTCGTGCTGTTTATCATTTTTGATGGGCTATGCTTAAATCAAGATGTCAAATGTATTTCAAAGACATGCATCTGTGATTCGATTAATTTTGAATAAAAGTATGTACGTAATTGTATTTTAGATACATTTCTATATAGCGTTCATTCAACCTTATTCAATTTTCATTTCAACAACTTAAACTCTATTTCTTATTTCCGTCCTCTTTCTCTATAGCCCATGTCGCCCTTCTTGCAATGTCATCGCGCAGGTTCAATTCCATCCGTAGTTACTTCTTGGGTTTCAAGAAGTTAAGTGTGACTCAAGTATTTAAAACTGATATTGAGAAACCCAAAATTCACATTAGACTGTTCAAATTTAAAAGATATTTCATACGACAAATGGATGTTTAACAGAGATATATTTTCGTACATTTTAGTCGCGAAACTTTTTAGGATAAATGGACAACGTTTATGATTAGTACGTATGTCGTTCTCATTTCATTATAATTTCTGAAACTGTCATTCCTATGACATCACTTGCGGTTATTATTTGTGAAAGGGTTAAGTGAAGCTGTTGGTGACAGTGTTCAGTTTGTTTTGTTGCTTGACCGTTAGACAGACAAATTAATGTCTTCATTTTTCATATTACAAATATAATGACTATATAGCTATTATGACACACTGAGTTATGTACAAAATTCATGTAATCGCATCACTAATAGTTGGAAAAACCTTATGTGATATTTGACTATCATTTATCGACAGTGTCCTCTGTTTGCTAAGGTCCATTATGCAAATTCGTCAACAATTTATCGTTTTGGTTTCTCAAATAGGCATGACCTATCAAATATTTATTACAAAGTAGTCTATTCTAAGTTCGAGCTGTTGCCAAAAGTTGTTTTTTTCTGACATGCCATTTTTCAGAAAACTGTGACACCATGTTTAAATCGTGTATGTCTATAACCATTGGATTGACATGCATGCTCGTGAATAATGTTAGGCTATAAACAGGCTGAATATTAAACTGAAAATTTAGACAAGCGTAACATGAATCACAAATTACATTTTAATTGTCCATTTTCTATCGTATATTCAATCATTATTTAAATTTCGTATGCACAGACTATGAATGATACATCGAAGATCCGAAAATATCTTAGGCCTGTTTGCATCCCCTCGTATTCCCATTCAACAATGTCAATGGTGTAGTGCGGTCATAATCAAGTAAATGTGACCCGTCACGCTAAAAGGGACCTTATCCGAACTCCAAAAATCCAAATTTTGACAAACTTGTCAGACTCGGCACAGTTACACCAGATCCCGTATGCGAAAAGTGAACATATTGTAAGATGGGGACAACATTCTAGATTTAGAAAATTACATACAAGTGAAAAGTGTCGGCCCTAGTCTGGCTGCGCGGACTGCGCAGACAGGCTAGGGTCGATATTTTTCACATACCCGATAAGGTCCCTTTTAGCGTGACGGGTCACAAATATTCGTGTCAGATTATACGTTGATTTTCTTTCGACATGATTATACCTATTAACCAAGAAATCAGTAAACTAAACATACAATCAGTTCACAATTGGAATATTTTTGAGTGGTACCATTTTTAAAAGCATATGCGTTCTAAAATGAAACGGTAAATTGATGATGATGATGGAATTATTAGGTCCGAAGTTATCTTTATTAGCACTATAACCTGACGAGGATGCTAGTTAACCCATTACCAAACGACAAAATTTTAGACTGGTCCAAATTGAAAGATGAAGCAGACGACAATTTTAAGCGAATAAAATTACGGAAAGTTGGTCTTTTGGGGTAGAAAACATTGAGGGAAATGAAGAAATTGCTTGTCACAAGCAATTTCTTCATTTTCTACAATGTTTTCCAAAGCCTTTTTCTTTATAGGAGTCAAAAGGAGTTAATGTGTGGGAATGGGTAAACGTAACCACTAGAATGTGAAGAACTACAAGTATTACAGATCGACAATAAAGTGATTAACAACGGGACCACTCAAGCTAATGAATGTCAAACGGCCGATAACAACAACCTTAACATGCCCTCTTGTTAGCAACACTGATTCCGATGTTCCGGTCTTTAAGAGTCGACTATGTGACTTTTAGTGATCCTTCACAAAAACCTACAAAAGAAACTTGATGAAGGAAATATGTAGACGACACATGCAAGTGTATGTTATGAAAGCATTAAATTTCTGATAAAATATGTGAGACGGTGTTACGAAAAGCAAGATAATGTTTAGGTCTATTTTTTTTATAAAACCATAAAAATCTTCTTAAGTTTTCAGTGTCAGTCTGTTTTGCCGGCTTAAAATAATAATTGTTTTAAAAGATTAAAACACGCCATTATCTTAGAATGAACGTTTTTTTCTAATGCTACATTTGTGTACAAAAATAGGAGTTTTGAAAGAGAAAAGGCTTCTTATGAGCCGAACTTTCAGGTTCAACTTCCGTACTGATCTGGAAGCCGCCAGCAATGTCGATCATAAAATCCTTGACCAATAAAATGTTTCAATACAAAGCTAATTTGAATATTCCACCTTGTGGTCAAATCGTATGAATAGACTGGACACGCTGGCTTCCGATAATTCAGCCAATAGGCAGCCGTTCAGCTTCACAGGGACGCTCTTTGTTTGTATTTAACTTCAGGCGGTAAATAAACGCTCGTGAAGAATCAGCCAATCAGAATCGATATCGGTATCACCGGGACGCTTGGATTCATCAGTAGGAAGCGGCTGAGAGTCCCGTTATAATCTCGCGTTATCTCGCTTTATCTCGGATATTTCGTTGCAAGATTGTTCTGATTACAGCAATTAGTTATTGATGATCTTTAACAGATAGTTTAGGGGAGCTATCGTCTGTTCTCAAGACGAGAGGGCGTGACCTGTTATTACCCCTTGACTGGTCGCGAGGCTCGCTACTTGTGTATTGATACTGTTATTTATGTGCAGTAATGGCTCAACGAGACGTTCAAATGAGCTGGAAGCACGTAAAAATACCGTTATGATATTTATGCCATATTGGACCCAGAAAAGCTTGTACTGGGTGCAGTCTGACCAAGATCAATGCTGACCGAGATCTCATAAATTATAAGAGAACAACGTGGATCTTGATTTGCCTGTGGGTTAGCACAGAAAGATATGGATTTTTATTGGTGACATAATGCGTCAACGGAGCCCTTTTCACTATGCACACGTAATTTTAAAAAAATCATCAGGAATAAGTCAATCTTAAAGTTCTCGGGGAAATTTTGTCTTTACTATTGAATGATACCAACAGGTGAAACTATGATTTGAGTGTTTTGCGTAATTTCAAAACTGATTTCCCCCACCAGGTACAAACATATTTCAACCTAGTTGTTATCATGGTCGTCTCTTTAATCATGTTCAAAGTTTATCTTGTTCTCTGTAAGTCAGCATGACATTCATAAATCATTGTAACATTCAGTGACATAGACTTAATGTATATTAATATACATTCTGAGAATCTGGGCAAAATATTGAACGAATGATTTAGTCAAAGTGAAGATTGGTTGTTAGACCCTTTCATGCTACGTCGTGTACCATACCATTTTCTAACCGGAACCTTTTAGTGAATTAGTGATAATAGACTACTTATCCACTTAGTGGCCGATCTAGAGTAGAATCGGGGTTCAAACAAACCCTCCTGTAGCCAGAATATTCTATTTCCATGCAAAAATTCTGTCAAAATTGTATAATACTAGGAAATCGACCCCCTTCTCAGAAATCCTGGATCCGCAGCAGCCACCCTGACGATACTTCGTGTTAACTATTGCACGAAGTAGTATCAGGGTTGATAATTAGTCTAGATCACGTATGTGCTTTTTGTCTATCAATTGGAATATATTTACACGTTCCAGGGGCTTGGTGCATTGCGGGATTGATATATCTGTATTCTTATCCGTAAGATTGGCAATATCAGGGAGTTGGACACGATACCTTCGGAATTGGAAGCTAGCAGTTTTCTATTGTAGCAAATATACATGTGGGTATCTAGAGACTGGATAGCTTAGTGCATTCTTACGAATTTTCCAAATGCGCATGAATGCAATTCCAAATTGCACAAAGGGCAAACGCATCGCTAAATACACGTATGGATCTTTGGACGAGTTCCTATCTAAAGCCAAGACAGGCACCTTGGCTAACCAATGCAGATGCCTTCATTGTTTGAAAAAAAATCGGTAAACACGCAAAAAGTATCTGTCAAGAATTTAACTCATCATTCCAGCACTTGACACCTTGTATTTAATCCTTTCCCAAACAAGGCCAGGCTTTGACGTCCTTATTTTACAAAGCTTGGGAAAACATTAAGACAAAAGAAGAAAATGCTGATGATCAGCATTTTCTTCTTTTGTCTCAATATCTTCTCTGTTGTATAATATACAAATCCCATCTTTAAGAACAGCAGCTTTCAAATTGGAACAGTCCAAATGCATGGAAGCAGTTTGGTAAAGTGTTAATCTCTGCTTATCTTTCCACAGTTATTTTAACAACCAGTGATACACGAGCCTCTCTAATCACGTGATAATCTCGCTCAACAATTTTACAAGAAGTTTTTTTTCTCACAGCGGATAAATACCGACCTGTATCATTTTATCACGATGCCTGATAAATGTTATTTTTTGCCATGATCCTTTTTGCAGAGACGAAACTTGGTCATTAACCTGTGTAGTGTGGCAGGTTTGCGAACATTCTCGAAATGCACGGCTTTCTCAGTATAGTTTTCTTTTCGTATGGTTAACGAAAACGATATTGAATGATTTTATATTTATGAGTGTCAGACTTTCTCACAGAAAGTAAATGGAACCATTGCAAACACTAGTCAAGCAACTTCTTACTTTTTCGCAACAGTTTCTTATTTTTACGTCGCTGGTAAAAGTGGCGCATGAGGAAAATAATTTTGGGAAAACAATGGTAGGAAAGGAGAAATTGCCAGTGATCAGCTGCTTCTCTTTTACACTCAATATTTGTCATTGCACCACAACTTTTTAGTTTTGACATCAATTATTTTCTTGCTGGCAACTCCTTTCAAATTTTAACAAGCTAATAGGATTTGTATGTTCGTTGATTATGAATATTTCGTTATGAAGTAAACCACAAGGAGCTTTGACGTTCTCTGTCTGTTTTATCAATATAAGTCCGTCCAACTGTAATGATGATTAACGAGGCGTGATAGGGTCTAACCCTAAACAAATACACACGTTTCTGTTCCACGATTGTTTTATTTCATTTTTTCTGACTCAAATTCCATTGCCTGACTAAGCAACACTACTTAGGACAGACCGATGTAAAACAGTCCAATTCTGAATTAGGGGCGAAAGATATTTGAAGAAGTTTAAATCGGTATCAAAAGAGAATGCATGTATTTTGGTATTCACGTTTTCAATACTTGTCAAGTTAAGAAGCAAGTTGTTCTTTTACAACAACAATGTAAAAATACAATCATGGATATATTTTTGTTTGTGAAACGTTATCATCTGCATAATATACTCCCCAAAAATATAATGAACCTTGATTTTTATTATTTTATGAAAACAGTATGTACGGGAGTTCAGTAACAGCGTTTTAATCCAAGATGCGGTAATAACACACCTCTGATATTTTGCTTCGGTTTGCAGAGTAAAAGAGTAGATGTAATGTTGCCTGCTGCAGCAGACGTAGTGTTATCGTAGTTTATATATTCTCGTCTGCTTGTGTTGTCTACTGTTGTTTATTTTGACGCCCAACAGGTTGATGAGCCATATCTAACCTTAACCCCGTTACCTCATTGTGTAGTGTTGAACAATTGCTACAAATGGGCAAGTTTAAAAAAATGTGACCAAAGTGTGACATTTAAATCTTAAGAATAACAGCTATTTTTACAGAATATCAACCAGATTTCTTAATTAAGAAGACTAAAAACTATTCTAAATGTGGCCCAGTCACACTACAGCGTATATAGCCAACGTATGAGTAACATATCGTATATTTCGGAAAATTATCTATACGCACAACTTTTCAGGGTATGATGTTATTTTAAGATCAAACAACGGTTATCATAACAAAATTCTTAGCGTACCGTCAACGTATGAGTAGCGAGCTCACTGCGTATTCCGACTTATGAGTAGCGTACATCACCGTACCTTTCACTGAAACGAGCGCGGAACGTCAACCTAACGTATGATGAGCGTTAACTAAAGGAAGTATAAAATGTGTTCCTGTGGGCATGTGCAGACAGTTCCTGAAGTACCCGATCTTCATTTTTCAATACACCACTAAACTGGCCATTATCATAGAAAATAAAGGACACTCAATGGAGGAGGAGGAGGAGGAGGAGGAGGAGGAGGAGGAGGAGGAGGAGGAGGAGGAGGAGGAGGAGGAGGAGGAGGAGGAGGAGGAGGAGGAGGAGGAGGAGGAGGAGGAGGAGGAGGAGGAGGAGGGGGAGGAGGAGGAGGAGGAGGAGGAGGAGGAGGAGGAGGAGGAGGAGGAGGAGGAGGAGGAGGAGGAGGAGGAGGAGGAGGAGGAGGATGCTCGGTGTAAGAGTAACGTGCATTCAGCGTACTCGACGTATGAGTAACGTATATTTAGCGTACCTCTTGCGTATCCAGCGTATTAGACTAGCCCTAGTCGTTTCTGTTTGCGTTATTTGTAAACGGGTGCATTATTCTGATTGAGACTTGCCTCTATAATCAAAGTCCAAGGTATTTACTGCCAACAGATTAGTATTCTAGACTAGGATGTCATTTACAAAAGGGTCTTCCATTTATACTATAATCTTAATACTAGGGTCTGGGCCAGACTACCAGCGTACGAGAAACGAATGACAAGCGTAGAATTTATACGCTGGCATACGCTGAAAATTTTTGTGCATGTTCAAAAATTAGCTTGGCCCTCAGCGTACATCAGCGTATACCGACGTACCCCAGCGTATGAGTAACGTATAACAACGTACCTCTAGCGTACCTCCAGCGTATACCAGCGTTTGCCCCAAAAAATCCATACGTTACTCATACGCTGGCTTCATACGCTGTAGTGTGACTGGGCCTTAAGCAGTGCCCAAATTATATTTCAAATTTATGCTCACTAATTTTTATCTAAAATTGTGTGCACAATCTTGTATAATGACAACAAAAATGCGTTTCACTCCTGACAGCATATGCATGTATATTGCACAGTATAAGAAATTGTAATCCACGAATCACTGAATAGTCGAGTACAGAATGTCCACAAGGTTGATGGCTTTCTAAAAAAATGAGTGGTATATTTCTGGTCGAATAGACAAAAATGAGAACACATTTTAAAAAAGAAAAGTGTTTCACTTCTGAGATCAAATTCAGAGGGTTATTGTATAAAACAGCCTCCACATCCTAAACCAGTGCAGATTAGATGAACAGGTAATTTTAAGATGATGATGCACATGTTGTTCTATGTTTTACAAGTGCAAATTGTAGTATCCTGTCACTGTATTTTATTTACCACAGCTTAGAAACCTGGTACAAGTGAAAACTGTCACACAAAAGACGTTTCACTCCTGACATTTTTGACATGTTTTAATGACGTATCTTTTATAGTACTGAAGCAATTTTCTTTAAACTTGGCACCCAGTATATAGACACAATAACACATCTTCTTAGCATTGATTGGGTTGAATATGTTACTCTGTAAAAGCAGAGGCATGTAAAACGTGAATGGTCACATTCTTTTAAACTTGCCCAAATATTCAAAGAAAGTTTTTTTTTAAATACGAAACCATCGACTCATGTCTACTGCTTTTAAGGGAATTTATTTTTGAAACTATTCGAACAAAAATTCGCGCTTGTCGCATTCTTCATATTAAACACCATTAATTTTATTTCTTCACTACCTATAGCAACTCTCGAGAGCAGCATGGGTCACAATCACTTCACTATGACATAGGCTGATTTTGATCCATGTTGTTTTCAAATGTCACAAGGGCTGTTTTTTTTTCAGATACCGATCGATATCACTAGTGGTGAACTCGGCCAAAGCGAGGGACGTTTTTCGCTACAACAAGGTATAGATATTTTGCATTTAAATGTGAGTTTAAAGATCTGATTGGATAGTTTTTCTAATAACAATGAATTTGTTCTAAAAAAAGACCGGGTTTACCGATATGGCTTTATCGAAGCCGTATTTACGATATTTTATAACAACAACGACGGAATACTATGATCGCGAAAAAACATCCCACGCTTTGGCCGAGTTCACCACCAGTAGATATTGATTTTGAAAAAAGTGGGGATAAGTATTAGAAAAATGGGATTCTAAACATACTAATGCATGGATTTTCCTTATTATACAAAATACATATCATTTGAATTTTCTGAGAAAACATTAGACTGATTTCAGTCTGTTAAGAATAACATCATTTGTATTGAGAAATATGAAAATAAGGTACATATAAAATTGTTGCTCTGTGTCGTTCTTAACAGACTGAGAAAATCCCTTTGTATGGTAATCTGACCCAAAGATAATATCCGACACCAAGCAGTAGGCCCTACTCCACAGCTTGATAACATAATTAGCTGCTAAGATTTATAAGTGCAGTCTCAAAGAAGACTTGATTTTCACCCACATATTCATTGAAAACATTGAAGACATTGAAAATATAGAGCCAAGATAAGAAAATTCTGATTATCATCATTTTCTCCTTTTTCCTCAATATCTTTTCCGTTTATTATAATCCACAAATTCAATCTTTATCAACAACCCTTCTTTCTTTTTTTCTTTTTTTTTTTTTTTTTTTTTCTTTTGGACATGACAGCCCTTAAATGTTACCTTGTAACTTCAGCTTGTTTTAAGATGCAGTTATGAGGTTTTTGTTGTAAAGCAGCAGCAGCAGCAGCAGCAGCAAGTTAAGCCTCTCTTCCAACCCGTCGTGCGTCTTTTTAAATCGTACGTTTTAAAACTCTGCAAAATCGCACGATTTATAAAGACGCACATCGGGCTGTAAGAGGGCCTCAAAATATTGTCCGGTAAATTCTTTGGTGCGTGCAGTCTGCGTCATGGTTGCATCCACCAAAATCGTACGTTGCATCAGCGTGCATCGCACGACTAAACATACGTTTTAGACACAGACCGCACGCAGACTGCGCGCAGGAGCACGTACGACCGGTTGTAAGAGAGGCTTTAGTGTTGTTGAGGACCGACCCTTTCTCAAAACGGCAACATCAAAGGGCTGCCCAGTCCAAAAACAAAAGAAGGTTTGTTGATAAAACTTGATTTTGTGTACAATAATATACGGAAAAATATTAAAGCAAAAGGAGAAAATGATGATGAGCAGAATTTTCTTAGTGTCTTTTCGATTAGGTAGGTGAAAATCAATTCTTCTTTGATAAAGGATTAAACGACTGCAGTCATAAATCTGATCAGCTAATTATGTTATCAAGTTGTGAAGTACTGCTAGGTGTTGGATTATCTTACAAAGTGATATCTGGAATGTGAACCACCTGTGGTGACCAAATTTTAGACGCCTCTTTCTATGGATTTTCTCAGTCTGTTAAGAACGACACAGAGCAACAATTTTCTATGTACCTTATTTTCATATTTCTCAATATAAATTATGTTATTCTTAACAGACTGAAATCAGTCTAAGAAAACATGTGTGTTACTAAATTCAATCCATTAGTCTATGCTATTTTGTTTTTGCAAAATACGATTTACAACATCGCTAGGTTGTATTCACCCTGTATGATCCAATAAATGCTCAACTCTTTCCCGGGCGAAACCTAGAATTGGCGCCCATAGCTGAATAGTTTGGGAAACGTTAAGAGAAAAGAAGACATTTCTGGCAATCAACAATTTCCTTTTTCTCCAAATATTTTATTTTTTATCGCGCACATATACTTTTTAAGTCACAGCAACATCTTTAAAATGTGAGCACTATACAATTTTGTCTTTTGGGAAAGGGTTAAGATGAGCAATTAGATCAGAGGTACGATTAGTGACAGAAAATAAAATACATTAGATGAAGTATCACGAAAAACGTCGCAACAGTTAACAATTTGTAAACGAACACGTCATTTCAAATTACTTCTCCGCTGTTTGATTGGCTCATATTTCATATCGCGAGTCATTCTGGGTAATATTATCTGTGAGCACGTGCGTTGTCACGGTGATAATGTAATGCGCATGTCAGACTACCGGCGCGGTGTTTATGGCTAATTTGATTTACGCTACTGTTTCACTTTTTCCTGTTTTACACCTTTTTATCCACTCATACGTTTTTGTTATATTTACAAGCTTAACGTGTAAAAGAAAATTACGTTGGACCTGAGGAAGGATGTATTCACCAACCAGTTTAATTTCAAGTTTACCTTTAAAATTACACAAGAACCAATCCGATTGTCCGAGCCATACGTCTCGTCCAATCAGATGGCTTGAAATGTAATTTCGATTAAGACAACTAATGTAAACACGTTGGTGAATATGACCCAGAGATTTGTGCCCACGTGCACTCTGATCAAATCCAATTCTGTCGTCTTATTGATGTTGTTAATAGATGACAAAGAAGCTGCAAGAGAGCAGCATGGATCTTTGATAAACCGTGTGTAACTTAGTCTGATCTGGAACCATGTTCGTCTCAAATGTCACAGGCGCCTTTTTCAAAGATATTCCGCTCCAATTATAACGTTGTGTTGTTTTTCGGAGTTACAATTAGTTATAAGCATTCGTAGATTATTGAAAAATTGAAAATGAATAAAAAACTAATTGAAGCGAAATAACATCAGGTGACGTTCAGAATGTAACGATAATTTGATCGTCATCTAAATTTCAATTACAGATTAAATTCCTTTTAATTATTTTAATTCCATGTTACGTGGTCTAGTGAGATCGCGATCGTTTCTAAAATACCATCAATTAGCTTGAGAGAAGAACCAAAACAAAGTACCACGTACCCGTTTTGTGCCACGGATCTGAACTTGGCCTTTTCCCAAACAAGTAAATGCTGATAACCAGCATTTTCTTAGTTTGTCATCAAATGTATGCAGCAGCTTGTGAATTGGAACAGTCAGCCTGTAAAATAGAGGTTTTTTAAATAATGAATTATCGAGTCCCACTTACTGACCAAGGAAATGTGATAGCAGACTGCACTTTCTGGGGCCGAATTGCTGTGCGAAACACACCGAAATTAAAAAACACATTTTGTTAGTAAAAATGAGTAGTAAAGCTGTATAAAAAGCATAGTTATTTGCATGCTTACACCAAGGCAATGAAACATTTGACAATGAAAGATATTCTACATGGTCGCGAAAACTAGTGAAAATTGGACTGTTTTCGTGCATACGCCAACTTACCCTGAACCCACATCGGAAACGATAGCCCATTCAAGGCTGATCTCATAATGCATTGAAAAATATATGGTTTCCGTCTACTTCTTTCACATTTTTTCAAAGTACTCTTACCCTTTGATTTTAGACTGGATAGCCGACCAATTTTCATTTACCCCACCCACTTCACTTTAACATGTTACAGGGTTCCAGTCTAAATTAAATAAAGCTAGCATATTTAATGCGAATTCTTAAATGATCCCTGAATAGGAATTAGTAATGATTTAAGGAAGCTCTGTCTGTTCTTACCATAGAAATATCAAGTCAAAACTTATCTTATCATGACATTATTAAATTTGCCACCTACCAATTCGAATATTCCAGCGGAAACTGCAATCTGCTACTTATGATAATGTGTACTTGGTATCATACCGGTATTCCTTATGGTTTGTCAAGGACGCGTGCCTTGGTTTTTTGAGAGACGAAATAAATACATAAATCTAGAGCCTGAAACCAAACTAGAGGACATATTCTTGTCGCTTGTGCTTTCTCCTTTGGACAAGGATTGTTTTGGCATGCAGTTTACATGTATGAGTAATTGTCGATGTAATAAAAACTCGGGCCGAGACTGAACGTTCTGCATTTTATTCCTTGTTTTAAAGTGTATTAAATTAAGCGGGGAACATAAAAATTACGCCAGATGGTGAGATGGGCTAATATTTGACATGGGGGAATATCAAGATTAATCTGATTTTTTAATTTTGTGAAGATAAAGCCGGTTTGTAATGATTTCTGTCTAATGTCATTTTTAAATAACGAATTAATTATGCCGTTAATGCAGTTTAATGTGCGCATAATATTGAAAGCTTTTGCTGAGTAATCATGTTGTGCAGTGTAGACATCAATTAATTATTTTTTATTGTATGTCTGTAGGCCCTTATCAATAAATTAATTTTTACGCAAATTTTGAAATGCTTGGCATGACACACAAACGATTATAATTATATTGCTTTCGTTTACAATGTTAAATGGTGACATTTAAAAGAAAAAGCAAGAAAATTAAGGTAATTCAACACTTTCGAAATTTTCCTAGAAAAAAGAATAGTGTGTTCGTTTCCTGTAGATTTGAAATTCGACAAATTGTTCGATGCTGTTTAAGCAGCCCTGAACATAACGGCAGAGTATTTTAATTGATAATACTATTGTTCACTATTCTAACTGAGTAATATTAATATACATATATAAGATAATAAAGATGCAACACAAAATTTGAATTTTTAAAGAAATATAGGACATGCACAAGCATGTAAATTACTTTTCATGTTGTGCTTTCGAGACAAAACGAAGAGCAATTCTTCTTTGATACTTTCTGCACCGACAAGAAAAAACACTTGCAGACAAAAAATCACGTTGAGTCAAGAAACGCGTGCGTCTGAATTACTAAGTGTGGAAATATTACAGGAATTCTGAGCGTCATTCTTTGTTTACATTGTCTAGGACCGTGGAAGCCATTCTCCAGAAAAAACAGACGTCTTGTGGCGAGAATGAGACTAGGCAGACACAAATAGGGGGCTTATCACCACACTTATCTATATATTACCGCCGGGACACGGGAAATGGGACTGAAGTTGTTTCACTTTGCTTGTCCGTTATTATAAAACCGTCAACAAATAAATGTTTAATGATAGGGAAATACGCTCGTAATTATGTCAAACCAAAGAGCGAGTTTTTAAAGTCTTTGGTGATGTCCTAGATTCAAATTTTAGTGTCCTTTTTGACGATAAAATATTTTCATTTCAATTTGCAAATAACCTTCTAAATAACTTTACAGGCAAATGAATATGTTATTTGAAAATTTCTGATGAGAATGCAATTCAATTGTATCGACCAAGAAATAAGCATTGTGATTCGTACTTATTTTGCAAGTTGTATAAAGATATTAGATCCGTGCTTTCCTGTGCGATTAGCACAGAAAAGCACGGATCTAATCTTTATTCAACTCGAAAACTAAAGGCGTATAGAGTTTCCTGGTCGATTGGCTCAGGAGAGCATTGGTCCTCAATGACAACTCCCCTTTTCAGATGGAACCTGTTCGCAGTATAATAACTAATTTAAACATACCGGCGCTCGTTTGATGCCCAATTTGATTGACAACAGTTACTTGTTATTAGCTCGAATGTAAACAAATGGATTTTTGCACGGTTGTTAAAGATTTAAAAATAAACGCAACCTGACACATAAATTATGATGACTTTTTCTCTATTCTTTTTATTCCAAAAAGTGTTATCCAAACATTGTTAAGAGAAAGAAAATAAACTTAGACTAAACGATCTGTATTGTTGTTTGGTAAATTGTGTATTTAGAGGCAGCTAATTTTCAGCAAAAAAAAAAAAAAAAAAAAAAAAAAAAAAAAAAAAAAGAAAAGAAAATATTTTAAGTATACAAAAGCTAGTGAAATGGCACTGATCTTTGACTAATATGAATTTATATATCTTTATGTTTCCGTTCTTTGACTGAAAGAAGCTGAAAGGCTGAACAAATCGCGGATAGGATAAGAGCAGTTCATTGTGTTCAAAAGAATTTTTGAACGTTTATTATTCTATCACAAAAACACTTTTACAAGAAGACTATGTAATCTATACTAGAGCTTCATGTGATTCTTGGTGGTGCACTCTTTTCCGTTCTTTAACCCTTTCCCAAACGACAAAATTTAGACTTTTCCAATATGAAAGCTGCTTCTAAGGACACAATTGGTTTAAATTCACATGGAAATTGTGTATATTATGGCTCAGAAAATATTGAGGCAAAAGGAGAAAGTGCTGATTATCAGCACTTTCTTCTTTTGTCTCAATGTTTTCCCAAGCCTTTTCTATTAGGGACGTCAAAACCAGGTCTTGTTTGGGAAAGGGTTAATCCATTACCTCAAATTGACTCTTATTGACTCTTCAGAATATAATGGCTCTGTGAAATATACTTTGAAAAGGAAGAAATTACTCGTGACAAGCAAGTAATTTCTTCATTTTCCACAACGTTTTCTGTCCAAAAAGACAAGAAAAATAAATTTCATTCACTTGAAACTGTCGTCTGCAACATCTTTGTATATTTTAACCATTCTAAAATTTTGTCATCTGGTAATGGGGGAGCCAGCAGCGACTTACGTATTATTTGTTTAGATAGAGAAGAATGTTGCTGAATGCCGATATTCTTGCTGACTCGAGTAACGGGAAAAACTTTGTTATGAATTTCAACAAATTAATTAGGGAGTTGACGGGTTCTCCATATTGAAGTAATTTAGTGGTGATTGTGGATGTCTGTAGAGTGTTACTGACACTAGAACCAGTCTGACAGTTTATAAACTGAAGCACGTGCGCTCGAGTGTTTTGATTGGCTCGTGGGAATGTTTCGATAATTCTCTGGCATCATTTTACCGATTATGTTGTTTCTGCTGAGTTGTGTTAGTCCAGTCAAGTTAGGAGTTAGGGTTGAACTATGAGCAACAGAAAAAGTTTTGACACTCTACGAAAATATATGGCTAGACAATCTTCCAACAAAAAATCGCAGTCTGAAAGCTTTGTCCTTAATGAGTAATTAACATTTCTAATTAGTAAAATTGCTATAAAATTGTATGGTCCGAAATGTTCACCTTAGTGAGGTCATAAAGAGTTCAGGAGGAATTCATCGCTACTAAGGTCAATTCTAGGTCAATTCTCAGAAACCCAAACACTTACGAAATTTATACTCCATTGTTTTGTACTTGTAAACAAACACTCCTTACCTACAATGCTTCGTTTTATGGGTTTCCTACTGAAATTAATTGATCATATATACAACAAAGTAGGTATATTTTATTATAACCAGTAAATTCAGCACAGTTAGTTCAATAATAATGGTTTCGGAGTTGGTGCAACTAGATCTAGATACAGCTAATTTAAAAAAAAAACTAAACATAATCTTTTTAAAATCAACCAAAAGAAAAATGCCTATTATAAACCCTAATTATGTAAATATTCAATGTTTTAATGTTAAAATTTGTGAAAATATAGCACCTCATCGAACCATGGTCTTGTTCCTTTTTTAAAACTACGGAAGCCCACTATGGACAAAATTTTTATCGAATTATCGTGTTTTATATTTTTTCAATGATTTTGCATCTCTCTGTCCATTTTCGTTTTGCAAATGATAGCAAATCAAGAAATTATGAAGCATTTTAACTTGTTTTATTTATTTCATTATATTTTTTTACGTTTCCAAAGGACACATTTACTTTACAAGCATATCCATTGTAGTGTATCATTTTGGTTTAATTGATGATCTCACGCGAAAGAAAGCAATACAAAATAAAGAATTCAGTACAATTGCCGAAAACAGGTCTTGTAGACCAAGAGAAAGAAAGCAAAATGATGATATACACAAGCTGCAGAATTAGATTTCCTGAAAGCGATCCACATACATATATACATATTCAAGAAAGATGGGATGATTGGGCTCAAACTGTATTAGATCGTTTTTCAAATATTATCTGCATAGAAAATTGACCGAGTTCATGTAAGAAAATTAAGTTTAACCCAAACAGATACTAAAGGGATTTTGTGGAGTTTTCAATATTGTAACCAGGTATATAGAAGACAATGTGGGTGTAATAAGTGAGCTGTCAAAAATGATGAAAGGCCTTTGCGGAGAACGAGCTTATTCAACTCACACATGAAAAGTAAACTTATTGAACATTAAAATCAATCGAAGCTGGTCAACTACTTAATAAACATATCAAAATTGTATCTATCTCCGTCTGTCATACCACCAATTGATGAAAACAAACATACCTGAAAGTTTTTTAAGGTTTTTTATCTACAATTATATCTGGAAAGGAAGAACCGAAGAGCCAAGAGAATTTAAATGCCATTATAACTTGAGTTTTGAGTGCAGATGTACCATCATTTTGGTTCTAGGTATCTGATTGATTTTCTACACAAACTTGGTTATAGTTGTTCATATACTGCAAAAGGCCAACTACGTTTTGAAAGAAACGCTGCTGCTGCCTTAAATGCATTTAATCTATGTTTTGTGTCTGACAACCTTATGCAGTGGGAGCCGATAATGTTGACCGCAATACAGGAACCATAGATGACAACAAAACTTTCCATGGTATGGGAATCATCGTATGTACTAGCCATGATTCACCTGTTCAGATACAAGTACCTCGAGCAGATGCATCTACATGTTTATATCTTTCTGAAGTTGGGTTAATCAATGTAAAGTATTTTAGAAATACTTGGACCAAGATAAAGAAAATATATTTTCCAAACTTCCGAACCCGAAATGTTGCAGCCTTAAGATGTGTTTTCAAAGTTGATTTGGTGTTTTAAACCAAAACGACCGTCCTGGCCAGGATTTATGCAAACTCACAACAAAGGAAGTGAGAACCCCGGAACTGCAAGCATTTGCTCTATGTCTCTGGTTGATACTATTCGAGCATGCATTAATTCCAACCAGCATTTCATATGCGACTGATCAAAAGGTATGGCGTCAAACATTCGATCAATCTCGGTTTCAAAAGGCAACAAATATCACTTTTCAGAGGATTCAAGCCGTCTGAAGAATATTTTCCAATAGCTTGATGGTGTGCATACTGAAATGAGTTTCGTGAAAAGTTTTGGTTACCTTATGTCAGGATCTGGACTAATGTCAGCTCTTGAAAGGGTTTATTTTCCGAATGTGGTCACACATATCATGTCTAGTAAAGCATACTCTCGAGCCATACGAGGTCATTTTCTATTTGATTATACCAACAATAGTTATTATCTTTTGTCAGCTGAATGTGTTGGGAACTGTAGATTCATTTTTGCAACCGTACTTATGTAACAAATCATTTTAAGTCTTCCCACAAAAGACATGGGTTTCTATTAAAAATGTTTGGGATCAAAAGGAGTTAATGCTACTAACATTTCATCCATTCTTGTATACATGTATACATGTATACCGAGAGGCAAAAGAAAGTTTATCCTTTTTCTCTCGAAATTCCCGTGATATCGACCCAAAACCCAAAAAATAAATTTTCACCCATAAAACAATAATACAGCGTTGATAAATGTCGCCTAAAATTTCTTGATTTTAATATACTCATGCTACATGTCCGTTTTGCAAACTTTGCATGTGTGACTTAGTTGAGTTTCGGTAATATTGTTGTTAATCAGTATTTATTTTTTCTGTTTTGATTAAAGAAATCACATCGTTAAACCAATATATCACTTTCTTCTGCATTTAGTCCCATTTTTTTCTACGTCACATAGCATGGTAAGATAAAATCGTGACAATAAACTCATAGCCAGGTCGCTAGGATGATTTTCCATAAATCTTATCCAAGCCTGTTGATAAATTTAGAAGGCTTTATGTCAAAGAAATATTTTGAATCAAGTCCCCTTTTTCCATGACGCAGCGTAATATGACAAAAAACCAACAATGTTCAATGCACCCATGATCAGGTGACTAAGAACATTCTGTGACAGTTGTATCCAAATCCGTTCATAAATGTATGTGTTGTGACAACGAGAATGTTTGCGTTAAATACATTTTTTCGATGCCGCTGTATGACATGGGAAAACCCCACAAATGAAAGACAGACATACATACATACATGTATATATTTGTATATACTTAGAATGGTATTCTTTTTTTCATCCCATACTTTTTCTAATAACGATATTTGATTGTTAATTTACCGGAAAATAAGCTTAGATTGTTGATATTGGTAACTGCTCTAAAATAGCTTAATGGGTGGGTTAATTTTACTAGATAATATAAGACTAAAAATATGTAAATGAGTGGAAAATATACCATTTATCACCACAATGCAGGGTGTTTTTTTCAATTGATAGTATCATAACAACGATTTTGTGGACCACATTTGTAAAACGTGCATTTACATTAAAACTTAGAAAGTTTAGGGGCATAAAACGGGATTTCGAATGTCCATATAGGCAAGTTTAAAAAATGTGACCAAAGTATGTCTTAAAAAGGATGGCTAAAAACTATTCTAAAGGGTTAAGCAGTGCCTAGATTATATTTTAAATCTACGTTCACAATTTTTTAGCTAAAATTGTGTGCACAATCTTGTATAATGACATCAAAAAAGTGTTTCACTCCTGACAACATATATATTGCACAAAATGGGAACTTAAAATCCATGAACCACTAAAAAGTAGAGCGCAGAATGTCTCTAAGGTAGATACCTTCCTGAAAAAATGCAAGTGGTAGATTTCTAGCAGAATAGACAAAAATGAGAACACATCAAAAGAACATTGTTTCACACCTGACATCAGAGGGTTATTGTTTAAAACAACTCCACATCCTAAACCAGTAAAGATAAGATGGAAATGTAATCTTAAGATAATGGTTCAAATGTTGTTTTATATATTACAAGTGCTTTTTGTAGTATTCTGTCACTGTCTTTTATTTACCATAGCTTAGAATCCTGGTATGAGTGAAAAATATCAAACAAAACGCGTTTCACTCCTGACATTTTTGACATGTTTTAATAATGTATCTTTTTTAGTAGTGAAGCAATTTTCTTTAAACTTGGTACCTAGCATAAAGACACAACAACACATCTTTTTAGCATTGATTGGATTGAATATGTTCCTCTGTAATAGCAGAGGCATGTAAAAAGTGAATAGTCACATTTTTGTAACTTGCCAATATATTAAAAGCAAATTTCTCAAAATCGCATCATCCGATTTTTGGCGACTTTTAGTATGTTATTCTTGATATATTAAGGTAACTATTAGTGAAAGAAAAGCTTCTGTTGCAGATAGTTCAACCCCCGGTAGGGATTTTCAGTATTTTGACTGGACTATGTGTTTAAACGTGGTAATTAAATTATTAAAACTTTTTTCCAGACAATTCTTTCTTTATTTTTATCTATTCTCTCGTTCTTAGTAATATATCGTTTTGTTTTCAACGTTTCTTTCTCGATGAATCTATGTTCTTTGTTTAAAGACTATAACAGCCCGCCACTCGTGGCGTTATATAATAAGATCAGACTGCGCCTTTTTCATGATGATTTTTTCAACGTTTCTATCCAAGATGATACGAATTATCCGGAATTAGTTTATAAGGATTTCACAATAAAAGATTACTCTTACGAGAAAAGTCTTGAAAAACTTGAGTAAAAGATAAACGTGTTGAAACCAATGTCCGCCACTCTGTTAGTCTGCCAACTTCATTCTGCAAATCTGCTTCTGTACTGGTCTGCCATTTTCACGAACATATTATGCATGATGTGCCGAATACTAATTTCAAGGTTTTGTTGTTGTTGTTGTTGTTTTTCCCAACGCGATATTTGGCGTTTGATACTTCTTTAAATTGACAATATGAGAAACTTGTCTTCTTGAGAAGCGATAAAGTCTCACGTTCCGTAAACTCCGAGTGTTTTATTATTTTTATCTTTTATTTCTTTTTGCCAATCTCCGTGAATTTACAAGGCGGGTAATTGCGTGATACACCACCACCACCAATAACAACAGTGATTGAAGAATTTCTTTAATCATTTCGTCAATACGTATTCAATTTGTTTGAAGAAGAAAAGTCGGGGAAATACCTTGAATTTGCAGAATGCAAAGAATCTTTTGAAGAGCGCCTGATAAAAATGTTATTGACGACCAGACAAAACTTATTTCAAACAGGCGTTGTTCAAACGATCCACAAAATCCAGAAAAATCTGCCCCCCCCCCACCCTTCTCTGTGTCAAATCATTTCAAATAGATCACACGGTGGATAATCACGTGATACAATATTTTCAATAAATCTTCAATAATTTTGTAAATAATGGACCGATTTGAATTCGGTCTGAAGCAAAGAATGTTGACAGACGTCACGCATTAGATGGACGTGGTTGATTTTTTTTTAAAAAAATCAACTGATAAAAAGGTTATTGAAGATAAACCAAAATTTTTGTTTATCTTCAATAACTTTTTTATCGATTGATTTTTCAAAAATCCAACACGCCCAACTTATTTCTGGCATTTTCCCACCTCCCCTGCTTCAAACCGAATTCAAATTGGTCAAATATTAAAAAAGATATTGAAGATTATCGGAAATTTTGAGTCACGTGATTATAAACCGTGAAATCACGTAGATTTAGGTCACACATTGTTCATAGACTGTAATCATTGTACTCAGTCAACTTGTGGTTCCAGTCTATAAAAACCGTATGATCAGAACATTAGAGACAATTTAGAGCTTTGATCTGATCATAGACACATAATACGCACAATCGCTTACCAAACGACAGCACAGTAAACTTGTCCAATTAAAAAAGTTGCAGACGACACCTTCTGTGTGTTGAAATTTTATAATTCAATGATTTTTGGGGATAAAAACATTGTGGAAAATGAAGAAATTGCTTGTGACAAGCAATTTCTTCATTTTGCAAAATGTTTTTACCAACCTTTTTCTCATATGGATTCATAAGGGGGCAAATGTGTGGAAATGGGTAAAACACTGCAACAGTAATGAACAAGAGAGAAATTGGTTTGATATTTTCTGGTGTTACAATTTACGAAATGTCACCCCTTTTAAGCACGTAACCGGAATCAAATAAGATTCTTCAAATAGGCATAATACCTTTAAGTTTTCTAACGAAACCACAATCAAATAATAGGGTAGGGCAGCCCGTATAATTTTGAAATAACATTCTTAAACTAATTAAAGTGTTGTGATATTCTAGTGACCTTAGTAAGTCAGAATAGAAAGGAAACAACAGCTAGAAGTTTAGTTCACTGCCATTTATCAAAAGCCATTTTTATTGATAAATAGTCAGGACCAATCAAAGGATGATCCAATGACTCAGAAAGGAATGATGTAAACGCACCATATAGCTTTGTTTTCGTATTTTGGTATTTTGGAGGACCGCAGATCAAAAGGTTTGTTGGTACTAAATGGGTAATGTAACATGAAAGGTCATGATATTTAACAAATAATACATGGCATTGCGGGCGATATGCAAGTTTATGGACTGGTCTGTCGGGCCAAAGATGTTATATGGACCGAAGCGAATCTGAGGTCCATATAACATCTGAGGTCCGACAGACCAGTCCATAAACTTGCATATCGCCCGCAATGCCATGTATTATTTGTTATATTATACCGAATCCAAATTTTCCAACATGAAAAAAATAAGAAACGGACAAGACATTTTTTCAATGGTTTTAAGCAAATTCAATACGTTTTCATGAATATAATTGCATTAAACATGTCATTTTTTTTTAAATGGCACGTTGATATTGACTAGGACCTGGGAATGGGGTCAGTATGGTATTTGAGACCAATATGGAACAAGATCAGCCTGCATCAAAACACAGTCTGATCAGAATCCATTTTGTTCTCAAGTAGCAACTTCATAACATGTTGCAAATTTCTTTAGAAAATTTTATACAAATATGAACATGAGGCTGCATTATAATGCAGCTTTATACACAAATGTTTGTGTCAAATAGCTGTTATAACATTTTCCCTTTTGGTGACCCCTATCCCTTTCGCAAACACGACAAGGTTTTGGGGTTTCTAGAAGAAAGGCTCTGGAAAACATTTAGGAAAAAGAAGAAAATGCTAGTAATAATAAACCATTTTCTTCTTTTGCCTGATTTCTTTCTGTGTCATGTTGTATGCAGACACTTTCCTTACCAACTTTCAATTTTTTGCCTGCAACATCTTTCAAATGGGAGGACTCTTAAAAAAATAAAAAGAAAGAAAAAAAAATAGCCTACAGAAAACTGGTGACCAGCAATTTCTCCTCTTTCCTTAATGTTTTCTTTTAGTGTTCTTCGAATCCTTGTCGTTTATCAGCCTCTCCAAGTCTCCCTCATCAAGAGTAGCGAATCTGTTTTGAGGTTTTGACAGCGACATGTTTGTTTACATCGAACGCTGACTAAGACGAATGACGTCATAAGCGTGCGAATTACCTCATCGTAAAAAATACACGACGCGCGCCGGTCAATATACTGATTTATCGGCCCGGAGGCCCGGGCGATATACTGATTTATGGACCGGCCGCCGTTACAATGAAAATAGAAGGAATCAGTGTCGATGAGGTATAATATTGGTATTTATATCGTCGCTTTTCAACAAAAAAGTCGTAACTGCAGCTTATAACAAGCTGCAGTCACGAGTTTTTTGTTGAAAAGCATCGATATTTTCATGCACAAAGAAACCACTTTGTGATGTTGATTAGCACATTACCACCATATTTAAAGACCAACACATGGACGGGCTATGACAAATTGTTCTTGATTAATTCGTTACGTCATTGGCACTGTGATTACTAAAACATATAATAAGTCCTTTCACGCGATGTTTCTATCGTGCAATTTACAGTCCGGAATGGTTTTATCAAATGCGCAAGTTTAGAATGGTTCACTGCCCCTAACACCACTTTGTGCATTAGTAAACACCAGTCTCCAAGAAAAAGCACAAAAGATCTCACCGTAATGACGCAATTTTTTTATTTTGAAGTATTTGCAAGTATTCCTCTTATCATTCCTGCAAACAAATTCTGTTTTAACGTCCCAACTAGAAAATGATTAGAAAAATATTGAAGGACTAGTAGAAAATACTGACTCTTGCTTCCATTATTCTGTTCTCTCTAGCAACTATAACGTCATTGCCGTGTACTCAAATGACGTCATCAATTTAAAAAAAAAAGTAGAAACAGAAATGCACGAATTAATGGAATGACAGTTAGATATGAAAATGCATCAATTTTCATTTGCGTTTTCCCAAATAAGGCATCGTTTTGACGTACCTTGTAGTCATCCTCTAAACAGTTTGCGCTGGTATCATGTCTTAATGTTTTGGTAACAGCTTCAGTTAATGTGACATTTTTATTTTTCGACGATGTTGAGAAATTCCCTGCCTCAACATAAAGCACGCGACGCACTCAGCGACCCCTGTCGGAGACCAATAAACCGCCATTTTTACGCTTTCCAAAACAAGACCTAGTTTTGACGTTCCTAACAGAAAATGATTGGGAAAACATTGAAACAAAAGAAGAAAATACTGATAATCAGCATTTTCTCCTTTTGTCCCAATATTTTCTGTGCTTTTTCTTACACAAATCTTCATTTTTATCAATATCGATTTTGTCGTATGCAGCAGCTTTCAGATTGGAACAGTCTAAAAGTTAATCGTTTGGGAAAGGGTTAAGCCACAATTCATCAATAAAATACTAATTGGCACAAGGGCGTTTATCATTATTGAGTCAGTTTATTAAATTAATACTCAAAAGAAAAAAGTGTTTCATTCTTTTCTGAGATGTGTTTGAACACAGTAATTGTCGATTAGTTACTTGTTTGATACACAGTTTTTGTAGCACAAGTTCCTCATAGTTTTGGGCGGTCAATACATGAATAGCACGAACAGACTGGAAGATAAGTGCTTGCACGAAAGCAGTCGAAACAAGTATTTTTGGAAGACCTTTAAATCAGTTAGATAAAGATAATTCTTTGATTTTATTTCCGTCATAAATTTTTTTCTGCTCACACAACCAAACACTTTTAAACAGCTTCATCAATTTAACCCATTACCAGAAGTTCTAGACGTGTCCAAAATTCAAAGATGTTGCTTTGCAGACGACATTTTCTTGTGAATGACTTACAATGTACTACATCTTTGTCAATGTCTTTCTTATTAGGCCTACTAAAGAATTTGCGCAACGAAGGAATTGCTGTGACACGATTTTCTTTTTTCGCAATGTTTCCAAGTATTTACCTTGTAGATCGATTATGTGGAAATGGATTAAGCTTTTGACCACACTTCCTTTAATATTTACATCATTGTTAAGTAAGTTCGGTACTTAATTAACCCTTTCCCAAACAAGACCTGGTTTTGACGTCCCTAATAGAAAAGGCTTGGGAAAACATTGAGACAAAAGAAGAAACTGCTGACAACCAGCAGTTTCTCCTTTTGCCTCAATATTTTCTATGCTTTATTTTACACAAATTCAATGGTTTTCAATCTTAATTTTGTTGTCTTCAGCAGCTTTCAAATTGGAACGCGCTGAAATTTTGTTGTTTGGGAAAGTGTTAATATAGTCTATCGTTTTTGTTTTTATGTCTCTAAAAACTATATATGTAATAATTATTGATGCATTCATCGGGATGATATTTGCATAGCGATTCTAAAGTTAAACAGTGTTAAAAAAATATTGTGTTTTACGCAGTCAGTCATTATTTTCATGGCAAATATCATTAAAAATGTTTTCGATAGGCCTACCATTTCGAAGAGTAACTGAACGCCCGTGCGTTTCACCAACGTACAAATGCACTCTCATTTTGCACTTAGCACCTGCTGAAATTTCCCACCCTATATATTCTACAAGCAGTTCAATTAAGTACATATTCACCCATCAAAGACCACTCACATGTAAACAAAATCACACAAAAACAAAACAATAATCATCAAATAAGTACACGTGTCTTACAGTCTTTTTACTAACAATATAGTTTCAGAAATAGTTTTCAACGTCCTACATCCAACGAAATTGGTTGCGTCTACCAATTGGTAATGAATTTTGTGCTAACAATAGACTTGGTTTACAGTTATGCTTTGATAAACCGTCGATGTTGTTATACAATCTCGTAACTACGGCTTGAATCGAACCGTAGTTACGAGATTTCGTAACAACACACACGAAATACTGTTTGTCTGTCCGAAATTACGTCAACGTTAACTGGATAAAATCGTTTCCTATTGGTAATGGCAATATTATTAGTAGTATGGAAACCTTATGCCATTACCAAGTATTTATTGAAGCATTTAGGCCACCGACCTAAAACATATTTTTATGGGGGCTAATGTTCTGATCAAAAGCTCAAGACAAATGAAAATTATGGCCTCCTCCGAAAGATAGAAGTGTCGGGAATCGAAGCAGAGTTCCCTGAGTTGGAGGACAATCCCGTTTCGTCGACACAAAATCCGTCCTTAGTATAAAGTATTATGGTGGATATTATGATGGAAAAAACGAAGATAAATGTACAATACCACATACTCGTTGTATTGTCATGGAAATAGCAAATGAAATTTGGTAGACTTTGTAAGTCTTGTAAAATCTCGGGGACGTTGGACCCGGAAATGCGAAGTACGCAGTCTCGAAAGTCACATGACAATAATTACATGCCCTATTGTCATTACTAGCACGTGATACGTCAGACAATTCGGTTCGCTTCAAAATATGAAATCTTGTAGGTCACATGATTGGATTTACATTACCCCCCCCCCCCCCCAATGTGTTTCCATAGGATAAAGGTAACTTATGATACTATGGAATCAAACTTTTAAAACATCTAAAGTAAAGAATTGTTACGGTTTCTTTTCCCCTTTAACTTCTATATCGATAGACTACGGCGTATCTGTCCACTGAATAAAAAAATCGTGAATCTAGACTTCTCAACTAACATGCTACTGTCAAACCTAAATCAAGCCAACTTTTTTGCCAGAGAGGTGAAATATTATGTACAGATGAATGTTTAAGAAGGAATGAAAGTTCGGATGTACTTCAAGCTACCAGACTACGTTGTTACTCCCAAGTGAAATCATACATCATGCATTATGATATCATCTTAGAACCTTTTTGATGAACCGTTCTAGTTCTTGATCAGTGATTACTCTGAGTACTTTGATTATTTGTTTACTTTGATGGCAATCACCCGCAGAATTTTCTACGCGCGAGAACTGTGTGAGAATCGAGCGTGGGAATATACTAATTACGTAGTTACCTCACGTGATGTGGCCTCATTAATAACGAGGGTCGGTCAATTTGCTACCAAACTCTCATCTTCGCAAGTCAAGTGTGAAATCTACGACGTAACGTCGTTTCTGTATTCACCCTTGGCGTAATTAGTCAGATTTTCTTGGTATCCTGGAAAGCGTTTTCATTGGTTCCTCGCTAGAATCAATCAGATTGATCAACATGAGTAAACTATTCATCACAACGGACGGGAAACGGTATTGCATTTGCAATTTAACAAAGCGAAAATGAGCAATTTTTCGTCAGAATTTCACTTCAATAAACAGCTTTTTTCTATTTTTATTCTATGAAATACTATACTTGCGACAACTCGACCTAAAACGCAACTATCTTTTCACTAGTCCGTATGGCATAGAACGCGAAAGAGAACGCGTGTTAATGACGTCATCATTTATGGACGAAACAACGTCAAATTCCTTTAGAAGGCAACATTTGATTGGTTGCTACTCCAAGACAACCATTACAGGACAACCATTAGGCGGCGTTTCGCGATTTCATGAAAATTGGACTAAGTCCGCCAATGGTGAATACAAACGTAGATGGATTCAACCTTGGCTAGCGAAGATGCCAAACTCTGTACGCCGTTTACGTTTGGCAGTAGGCCTAACCACTACACGTAAGGAATCTCCAGAGACAGAGCCAATGGCTCTGCACAAAAAAACCTCTGGGGCGTTTATAGTTAGCTACATTTTTGGTACATTGTTCACTTTATTGTCAAATTATTTTCTTTTGGTGATTAAGAACTAAAGAAAAGAGATAATGTCGTGCTCTGTTGCAGCCATTTACTTGTCTTTTTCCAAAAGTGAAAAATGTACCAAAGAAGTAGCCAACTATAGAAGCTCCCAGATGATTTTCTGAACGGAGCAATTGACTCTGTCTTTCCGTACCGCACACCGCCTCCAAACAAATTACGCAATGATTGTATACTCACATGAGTCTACCAAGATGACGTATTATTTTTGAATGAGTTATATGTTTTTTTTAATTTGATATTTATGTCCGCTATGGTGTTAAAAGAAACAAATAAAGACGCTGTCGACGGATTTCTGTCTTAGTAGACATTTTGAAACACCCGAGAATGTTCAGCACTTGTTTTCCAAATTCATATGTCCTTTACAATCATTACATTTGACAAAAACATTACTTATAGTAATTACTATCACGGGTTGTTTACGTTGTATCAATTACGTTCATGTCTGACGCACTTACAACACGGTCACAACATTGTTACGAAGAACTGTTTGAGCTCATGAGAAATATGGATATGTCAACGGGTAAACAACAATCGTCACTTTTCAACAAAAATCTCATAACTGCAGCTTAAAATAAGCTGCAGTTACGAGATTTTTGTTAAAAAGCAGCGCAATATTGGTTCCAGAGTAAAATCCATTCATATGTATGCATTTTGTAAAATGTAAAGACACTTTGACGATGAAATATACTAGTCAAAACTCCTAACCGGCCACTTTGTTTTTCGAATTTTTGAAGTGTTTACAAATATATGATTGGAAAGAGATTTTCTTTTATGGAAAGGATGGTCATTTGAGGATCATTTTGCACAAACGACGCGTGTTAAAAAATTAATGCGACTCTTTGACATTACGTGAAAGACAAAGACCCTCGTTTTTGATAATCACAAAAACTGAGAAAATTGACAGAAATTCAGATTTAAGACAAAATAAAATCTTCTCGATTTTTTTCTATCAACATAGCTTGTAAATCAACCAAGAAAGCTTATTTTCGAAGAAAGAATTTAATTTTATTCAATATTGCCCTGCTATGAACCAATTCTCTACAAAATACCCCACCCACTAATGTTAAAATCGGCGAAAATCAAAATTAGTGGTATAGTGAAACTTGTGTCAATTTGAAAACATTCAAGACAGAATATTTGTAACATTTTCATGTCTTTTAGTTCGAAAATGATTATTCTATACAATGACTAACACTAATTGTGGTTATCCCGTCACTAAATGTGTCATTTGTGACGGAAAAAAGTGGCCTGTTAGAAGTTTTGACTAGTATACATGTATTTGGGAAAAAATGAAATAAAATGAAGATCTAATAGGGGATCATATATCCCACCAACAATACCCCGAAGCATCTTCGTTATGTAATGACCCGACTTCGACAATGTTTTCTTAGGACTCTCAACTAACAGCTGTTGTCGACGGAAATCAAGGTGTCCCGAGTGTTTTTTTGTGAACTACACAGCCAATTTCTTGAAGGATGTTATTCTACTCAACTTGGTGATTTTATTTCAAACCACGGCAATTATATTTCTATAAAAGTGACATTTCACAATATTTTTTACATAAATTTTACTTTTCTTTTATCTGAAAGAGCATATTTTCTTATGAAAGTTCTGAAAATTTCAAGCCAAAATATCGAACCGTTTACGAGAAATATATATTTTTGTGCTAAAATCAAACAAATTGTTGTGGACAACAGTTCAGATTTATATAGAATTTATCATTTCTGTCTCAACTTTAAAGGCATATTTTTCACTTATAAATAATAACTTAAGAAAACTGATAGTATTTCTGCGCATTAGAATAAACAATTTTTGCAACAAGACATACTTTTAGAAAATGAAGTAAATGTGAAATGTCACTTTAAACTTGCGACTAGAAGTAATTACCGGGTATATCGATATCCTTAAAAAATCTTCGAAATAACTACTTTCTCCGGATAATTCCTTCGTTGTAGACCGGTCTTCAATTTTGTTATTATTCAGATTGATTTTCCCACGATTTTCATGTACGGGATGGCAAAAGTAGGTCTTGTTTGGAAAATAATTGTTAAATAATTATGCGTTAGATAAATAAACTTTTGACAAGATATCTTCGACTCGTTGACAAATCATTACGCAATTTAAACAGGTTCCTCGTCATTCTATCGTCTGCCATAATTCGCATACGAATACATCAAATAAACATTCACGTGATGGGGAGTAATTAGTATTTCATGAAAATCATTAATAATAATCGCTCCCATTAACCCTTTCCCAAAGAACACAATCAAGAGTGAAAAGTTGAAATGAGCTGCAGAAAACAAAGTAAAAGAGGGGGCACAGATTGATTATGCTATTGTATATCATACAATTGAACAAAGGAACTGGTAATCAATATTTTCTTCTTTTGTCTCGAAAACGTCTACAAGAGAAAGTCTAATGCAGAGTTTTTATTTGGAGGAAATGTTATTTATAATTATATAAGAAGTAACTCTACATCAAATCTTGTTTAAGAAAGCGTGATCAAAGTTTTAAGAAGCAAAGTCCCGCTCGTAATGGCAGGTTTTCAGATCACAAGGTTAATTATTGGTGAATTTACTGCCTGATTACCACCGACGTTTGATTTTTATCTACAGAATAACGATTGTTTACCCTTCACCTGACGACAAAATTGTGGACTCGTTCAAATTGAAAGGTGTTGCAGACGACAACATAAATATAGATAAAAACGCTTGTTTCATATCTAATAGCATGGAGAACACAGAGCGGAAAGGAGAAAATGCTGATCATCAGCATTTTCTCCTTTCCTCTCAATGTTTTCTTACTTACTTTCTATTATAGACATCAAACCCGAGGATTGCTTGGGAAAGGGTTAATGTTTCTAGAATGTCCTTTGATCTAGAATGGGTATCCATCAATCGTAATAGAATTATGACGTGTTCATGATTTCTTTATCTAATATGCATGTATTGCATGAATAATTTCTAATAATGTTAGAGCTGTGATCTGGTACGTAAATTGTTGAAAAATATGATTATTATGATTAAAAGATCAGATTTTTTTGTGGAAAAATATATTTCTGTGTTTGGATTTTGTGGTAAAAGCCATATTTCAGCCACGACAGAACAAAATTATATCTCTTGATTTCCATTAGTTCATGGAATGTCCTTATTTACACCAACCCTGAAAAGTCTACAGTTACGTATTTTTTATATCTATTTATTTTTTCTATAATATCTTCGTTTTTCAAATCGTAAAACGCTTGATTATATACAAAACAAGTACAGATATAATATATTGGTCGAATTCAAAATGGGCTTCGTTTGCTGAAATAGAAAAAAAGTGTTTTACTGTGTTTTCATTGCCAAAAGATATCAATTTAATTAGTATACACAGTGCAGAAAACAACAACAATAACAAGGATGCTGTCCGAAATGTTTAGTTTAAAGTGGAATCGGAAATGACAGATTTTTGACAAACGATCCAAAACCTTTAATTCAGTTGCAATTTAAGTGCAAAATATGTCATTACACCCATCTTTAAATCACGTGGTTAATTACGCGTAAAGGTAAATTCCTGCGCCAGGAACTATTTTTTCTTTGAACTGCGACATCAAGCAGATGGAATAATCGCAGAATTTCCGCCAAACGTAGAACTCTCTGTCACCTGATATCCTTGGTGATTTAACGTTACTGTGGAAGATTAAAAATGACAAAACCACAATAACCGTAAATTAGTGAAATTTAAGGAATTAGAAACTCATATTTTTGTTATTTATGAGACCGTCCATGTTTTACCGTGGTTTCTTCTGGTCTGTTCAGGCTTAACCTTTCACAACAGATACAATATGGTTATTAAAAGTTAAAATCTTGTAGACGGTTAAATAATTATCACTGGAGACAGAAATTATCCAGCATGAAATCGTTAAGTAAACGCGAATGTGATTGAAATGAAGAAATTGTGGTTTTCAGCATTTTCCCTTATTTCTCATCCGCTAGTCATAAAAAAATCTCCATTGGAACCAGGAATTCTTTGGGAAAGGGTTAAAACACAGGTGTCTAATTGTCGTCGTCTCTCCATTAACAAAGATGGTCACCATAGGGTATTGTTTTAATGTCTTTCTCTTTACATGAAAATTGTGATCTTTGAATAAATAAAATCCCAGATATGCATTGTTGACTTTCTGGCACAAGGATTAACTTCTTCTTAAAAAAAAAAAAATACATTTCTCCTTTTGGTCATTCCTAAGGTAAAAATTGTTGATTGGATATAATCGTGGTACAGTTATTAGTCCAAATAAAAGTCAAAACCAATAAATGACTATGAATTTCAAATATTTACACCATTCTAATTGTAGTCCTATCCCTTTTTTTTCTTCTCTACGAAACTAATTTTATTTGTGAAGTTCTTTTTTAAAAGAAAAGAAATCATCGAATCATACTTGCTTTTCAGATTAGTCTATTTAGCAAAGAATAATACAAGAACTATTAATCCCAATAAAGCAAGTAATTAAAGATCAATTAATATGGTATTGTTTTACTCCAGAACCATATGGATGAAACTCAGACCAGACCCTTTATGTCCGTGGACCTCCAGATATCAGGGGCAAAATGTTTTTAATTAATGCAATATTTCATTAAGTGTTCATCAAACCCTGTGTTGTGGGTAGTCAAATGACGATTCAAATGAGTACACACAACATAGGGTTTGGAATGGAAATAACAATTTTACAATATTTTAGTAGCTTTATCCCCTTATCTTTAGCTCTGTGTCCAGCGGTCAATTGATTTTTGTAATCAAATATTCCAGGCCATATGGTCAGTGTATGGTCAGTGGCTGTAGCCAGGGGGCGGTCACGACACGCCCACTTTTATGAGATTTCTCGTAGGCTTTAAGTACCGTTCATCAGTGATCTTTAATCTTGCTAATTACCAACAGATTGTTGGGTCCTTACAACAGATGAACCGCAACAAGTTAAAAATAGTGTATTCGAATACACAAAACTGGTAAAGACCTTTCGGCTTTGGCGTATGGGGTCATTCAGTGGTTGGCTGGAAGGGGAGCCGTACAAAATCGCGTCTTTTTTGCGGAAGTGGTTGCACAAATCAGTGACTTAGTGGCAAATGTGCACATACTAGATATAGGCCAACAAGAAAATGCAAGTACATACTAATCGTGGCATCACAATATTTTTTTCCATTTCTTCTAAATTGTATATTGCGATCAGCTACGTTAACTAAAGAACTAATAATAAAGAAATGTATCATTTTCCTCTTCCTCCGATAATCTTCAATATCTTTTTTAATACTTGACCAATTTGAATTTGGTTTAAAGCAGAGAAAGTGGGAAAATGCCAGGAATAAGCTGGACGTGTTGGATTTTTGAAAAATCAACTGATAAAAAGTTATTGAAGATAAACCAAAAATTTGGTTTATCTTCAATTACTTTTTTATCAGTTGATTTTTCAGAAAATCAACCACGTCCATCTAATGCGTGACGTCTGTCTACATTCTCTGCTTCAAACCGAATTCAAATCGGTCCAGTAATTACAAAATTATTGAAGATTTTCTGAAATTGTTATATCAAGTGATTATCCACCGTGTACATGGATGCTTCTAGACTTATACGCATTCGTATGTTGCAAGGTGAATAAGATCATGCTACTGTTTCAATGGAAGAAAATGGTTGTCATGACCAAGGAACAAATGTTGGCAACATGGAATGGCGCTAAAATAGTAAGTTCATTCACTTTTAACCAGCTGTCGATAAAAAATAAAATTACACGGTTCTTTATTGATGGGTATTGTATTTTAATTACAGTTTTAATGTATCAGAAATCCGCTACGTTCATTGAAATATTTTTTCGCCCTCTAATATGATTTGGATGATGAAGCTACAACAAATTACATTTTTGGCTCGTAGGCGCGAAAAGAGAATTGTTGGTTACTTATATATTAATTCATCCAGTATGCCCATTTACCGTTTTAGTCATTGATCGTGAGAACTTTTAAAAATGGAAACAGCTCTAGATCTATTTGTTTCTTTAATGTAGTTATGAGATTAAAAAAATGAAAATAAATAAATTAAAAAAAAAAAAAAAAAAAAAAAAAAAAAAAAAACGACGACCTGTTATACATGCTTGTGCTCGCCGCGCTCCGGTCCTGCTCCAAATCGTCAACCATGGTTGTGACTGGGTGTGTTCTATTCCTCATACCATGCCTTGGGGTCCATAGCACCACCTTGCTTGCGAGCATTTTACGACAGGCTATCTGATCTTGTCCGTGACTCTTGGATTTCCCTAATACTGTGTGTCATTACCAATGTGCTGGCTTATGTTGGTGTCCTGGTCTTGTCCATTGGGGTCACCATATTGCAGCTTTTCAACAAAAAACCTCGTAACTTCAACTTGTTTTAAGCTGCAGTTACGAGATTTTTGTTGAAAAGTGAGGATATATGTGTCATATTACAACGGATGTGATAATATCTGTGACAATGTCTTGTTAAATCAGGCTTACAGACAAAGATATAAATGCCAAAATGTTATTACATATTGTCCAAAGGAAGATCACGTGACAAGGTCAGCATTTGACCCGGATATGGTCAGAGTTGCCGGTCATAATTTTATTATGTCCCTTTTACAACGTTGGTTACCGGTCAGAAGAAAATGTGCCTGAATCAAATAAGCTGAAATTAGGAAAAGAAAACATGCCAGTTTTCACCAATTCAATATGATAACATTGATGTTTATCGCAGTTGTCGCCACATCGTATGGCACAATGTTTAATTTTGTTCATATGTAATTTAACGTTAAACAAAACATAAACACGTGCCATACGAGGTGGCGCCAACTGTAGATCTAGTATTTACATTCAAAATTGACACACGTTCCGTTTCAAATAAGCTTTACAAACCCTTTTATAAACCCTTTTTCGTAAATATGAACGCAATTTGCAGTAAAAAAAAATGCAAAGTATTAACTTTCGTTAATTTTACTAAAACAATGTTCTGGTGAGCATGGTAGTGCTTATTATCAGAAAATACAAGTATACAGGAAAATGATGTACACAAAATAAACAACCTAAACACCCGCTCTTTGAAATCTTTCTTATCGAATTTGTATAGTGCACAACTCATTTGTGCAAATCCGACAACGGGCAAAATTTCGGAATTCTTTAAACCCGGTGGGATTGTGCATGCTGGGATGGATAACGAATACGGACAAAAATAATCTCGATTCTTGTCAAATATTTTGCAATAACTCCTTTATTTCTTTGTTGATTTCCAAAGGTCTGTTGCATGTACCCCGCCTTGAAAATCTCTTTCCTCTGATATATGGATTATTTGTGGTATCCTTTTAATTTTTCCAAAAATTGATCCCAACTGACCAGAAAACGAAGTGATAACGACTACGGCAAAATAAGCCACGCTTCAGGTAGGTAATTGTGTAATAATTTTCTTATTTCTGTGTCAATTTTCAAGCGGTTTGTTGCATGTACCCCGCCTTACTGAGCGTTTTCCTCATGTGTATTACTTATCTGAAAACTCTTTTTCCCAAAAATTGATCCCAACTGACCTGAAAAACGATCAGATTTTTGTCGTTTTTCTGGTCGGTTGGGATCATTTTTCTCAAAAAGTACAAAAAGGTTTCGTATAAAGCATACATCGGAGGAAAGAGCTCAGTAAGGCGAGGTACATGCAACAAACCGTTTTTGAATTGACGCAAAAAGTACAAAAAGGTTTCGTATAAAGCATACATCGGAGGAAAGAGCTCAGTAAGGCGAGGTACATGCAACAACCCGTTTTTGAATTGACGCAGAAATAAGGAAGTTAGTGCAAAATGTCTTACCTGAAGCGAGGCATTTGTCCGTAGATTTACCCATCCCAGCATGCATAATCCCCACCGTGCAAACCCCAGGGCCCGTATTCACCAACGCGTTCTAAATTTTAGAATTAGACTAAATCTAAAACTCGTAACTCGACAGGCTCTAAAGGTCAGCCGGTAAGACGGTAAGAAAAGTGCCATTCTTGTAAACATGACAGATTGTCTGACGCAAAATCTTTCACTTGCCATGGGCAAAACAAACATGTTAGCCTACATTTCGTTAATCAAATATTGTCAGAGAGAAATCAAAGAGAAAACAGCTTAAACAACAAAGAATGCAACTCAACTTTATAACTAGATCTAGCTATGAACCTTGGTCGGTGTGTTTTTGTGTGCACATGAGCGAGTGTGGGTTGGGATCGGAAGCCCGAAGGGTCCGTTTGAACAAAGAACAAAATTAACTTGAAACGGAGAAAAACGTAGCATATTTAACACGATCATGAGCTCAGACCATGATATTCTTTGATCTCTTATTCCCTCTAACTGCAACTTCCTAAATTCTTGACCTTAGTACTGTTAATCGGGGGTCGTCCATTTTCAAACAGTCCCCAAGAAGTTGAACAAGACGAGTGATGATCGTGGCCAAATGGCAAATTTCAAACCAACGGTACCCTGACTTATCACAAGGCATACCATTTTCTTGAAATAAGATGAATAACCACTTTCTTGATGATCTCTATCCCTCCAAAATCCACAGAATTAGAATCCTCCCGGTTTGTCGTTCAGTAAACATTGCATCTCCAGAGAAATCAAAACGTCACAGATTGTGTGAATTACGTTACAAAAAGCTTTGAACTTGACCTTGGGTTTATATTTAGATCATTAATCGAGGGGCCTACAATGGGGAATTTTATGTCTACTAATAAGTGCTCTCGATAACAATTAAGGATTTAATTAATGGTAAGTATATTTATCATTTTCTGATTCACAAACATTTGCCATATATTATGGGGGTAAATATAAAACTGAGTTGTTGTACACTTTAATTAGGATGCAGAATTTTATGCAGTTAAATAAATATTTAATCGTTAGATCTATTAAGATATTGTTTGCTTTGCAATAGATATTACTGAAGATGGGACACACTGCACAAATGATTAATTATCGACGGTATTAAAAAGTTCAAAATTAAAACAGTGGTTGCCGATTGTCAAACAGTCTGTCCTTTCGTTCGTTCCGTTTTGATCAATGCCGTCTCTTCGCTTTGATCCAACGGACGCTTAAAGAAGTTGAAGGGTGTCTACAACGTTTTGATCCTCAAAATATACAGACCATGATGCTGGTTGCATAATTTGCCTACGCTCTATCAAAATCCGGAAACCAGCACAGGATTGTGGCCGCTTACGCCGCGTACAAACTATTCTAAATTAAGACTGGTCTAAATTGCGTTGGTGAATAAGGAATTTAGAACTTTCTTGGCTGAGTAAAGAATTTAGAATTTAGACAAAATCTAATTCTAAAATTTAGAATTTGTTGCTGAATACGGGCCCTGATCTGTAGGTATGCAGCCCGGCTAGCTCAGTCTGTAGAGCACGAGACTCTTAATCTCGGGGTCGTGGGTTCGAGCCCCACGTTTGCCGAATTACCTTTTTTTCCTGGCTTAGCAGAGTGAACAAGGAATCGACATAACGGCCATATAAAACAAATCACACTCGTGCAAAAAGCAGTGTGAATGAATTTGTATCCATTTCGCATTTTTATTGACAAACACCATCTTCTTTTTTCTAACACACCATAATTTCCATGCTATAGCTCACGATAAATGACATGACAGAGCATCTCTAGCTATAAGCTAGAGATGCTCTGCCAGGTCATTTATCGAGACCGATAACAAAGTACATGTAGCTTTTTATGATCCCTTTTCAGACGCACCGTCGGAAACCATGTTACGGAAGTAGTATAAAATTATTCAATGAAACTCTAGAAGTGGTCAACTACATGGGTCAGTTAATTACTATACAGTTACGCCCAATCACGCAACAAAATTATAGATGGACGGACAAAAGGTTAGTGGCAATCGCTGGCAAAAACCACAGAACACAAAACACACCGTAAAAAGCGTAATTGTAACTTGAACGGCATTAAATTACGACGTTTTTGGTACATCGGCGTTGTGTATTAGATACCCTGTTCGCACATATACATGTGGCTTCCAATCTTTTAGGTTTCTAAAGGTTTTAAACTGGCACGGTGTCAATTTTGGCAAATTGATTCCTACAATAATAGTCAACGCTTCATCGAGGCGACGTAAGTCATTGACAAGTTCATTTCCGCCAAAAATATTTGTTACTCTAGCATTTCAAGCATTTCACCATTTTCTAACGGATGTCTTCTTATATATAGACACTCCTTTCTGAAAAAAAATGTCACATAACAATGCTCTGATATCGTTAACATAAATAATTATGTGGGCGAGCAAAAGGAAAAGCATGTTAGGTGCCCCCCCCCCCCCTATTCAGACACTGGTCTTTAACCCACCCAGTATCAAATTACTTCCTTAGCAATAAATTGAATTGATAAGTCAATATAGAGAAAAATTAATATACGTATCTATATTAAACAGTACAATTTTAGTCGGGTCTGGTAACTTCCCTTTGTCCACACTGTGATTAAATATATTTTGTCGTAACGGCATTTCACACTGGTTTTATGATTTGGCGACGATTGAATTGCATACCGCCACCACAAAGCATAATTGATTTAATTCAAAATGTTTCTGTTATTTTGCAAAGGCTTTTTAATATATGTCGAGAATACAGGATACCTAAAATACCCAGAATACTGTAGAACCAACAAAAGAATGTCATTTGTTCCTATAAAAACTCAGAACAAATTTTACAGGTGAATTAGTCATACTAAACAAACTCCGTGAATTGCACTATAATTATATTCTATAAAAAGAGGCGTGGCAAGAGATATAAACGGAAATAGCATTTCTGGAAATAGAGGCCCGGAGCGGTACCGAAGGAATATTCTTTTTAACTTATACCGAGTTTTAAAATAAATATTATGAACCGGGCAATTGGAAAGTGTTGTTGTTGCATATGAGACAAACATTGATCCAGATCAGCCTGCGTATACACGCAGTCTGATCAAGATCAACATTTTTCTCTTCAAGAATTTTCGAGATCCATTACAACCGTAAGAGTGCAGCAAGGTAACTAATCAGACTAAATTTAAGCCTAATTCTGATCTCGATGCATGTCTGTCTCAAAAGCAGTCAGGGCATCTTTTTAGATACCGGTTTACAATTTAAAGTTTGAAAAAAGTCAGCTTGCTGACAGTCCTGAAAATGTTGTATATGTGTCTACTTTTCTAAATAAGGTAACTTTGTTTCTCCCAAGAATCTTACTTGTTAAAAATAACTTAGATAAAACAAAATGTACACATGGTCCAACTTTGTGTAAGCTCCATACGGAAACAACAGCAATATATCAGGAACGCAATGGCTTGAGATATAAACTTTATTATTCTAAAATTTGCGCGTAACGATCAGATTGGCTTAAACAGGAACTTACATCAGATCATCAACCCATCGTATGTCACGAAATTGAAAAAAAAAGTTTTTATCTAAATTTTGTCATTACAAACAGAATTTAGAATCGTCTTAATACGTGAATTTAGGGCCTCAACATCATTAACGACCTCCAAATAATGTACAAGGCATTCACAATAACCGTGCATAAATCGGAGAAATTAATTAAATTGTCGGAAATAAAAATTGAAGAACAAAGGACAGTGTGGGAAAAGTATTAACGGGCAATGAAAGACGGAATTAATATAGTTTTATGTGGAATGCATTTCGTCCTGTCGACAGTATCTCACGGATTTATCTCTACAAACCAAAATGACATTAAATGAAACGCCGCCTAATATTTACAGTACATTCCACGATCGTGTGCAGCTTTCAGGGCGACAATTAAACATTTTTCAAAATAAATGCTTCTGATTGAATTTTCACCCTTTTACCGTAAAGTATGGTTTTAGACCATGATATACTACTATGTCTAAATACATCTCAAATGAAACAAAATTGGAAGCAAAAACAGTGCTAGTTGGCTATCACTATTTTCCCAAGACCTTTATAGTAAGGAAGATTGGGACGCATTGCCAGCGCTAGACTGGTTCCAGTCTGACTGATCTGCTTTTTAATCAAATATATGTAAATAATGTACATCTAATTTACCACACTCATACTCTCTGTAAATGTTGATCGGTCATCGTGAGATTATAATGAAAAGGGCAGTAATTTGAGTAAATAATTTTTTCTAGCAGGAGTGAAGTACCTTTGTAAACTTGCTTATCGGCCTATTATATTCATTCTCACGGCCTAGGAGCCAGGCTATGCCAGCGCACTTGCTTTCGTTTTAGGGAATTCTCTGCTGATACCGTAAGTTATAGCATTGATACGGGTACTTACATACATAACTACTAGTTTTGGCTACCATTCATTGCATTCTGAAAAGAAGGAATTTAAGGGGGAATGCTCCAGTTTCCTAATTTTTTTCCCAATAATAGAATTTATTCATATTTTGTATGTTGAAATTACATGTTATTACCAATTGAAAAATAAAATAAAAATGGATGGCCAGCGATCTTGTTTGAATTTTTGTAGGCATTCGTATCACATACCCCTACATTGAAAAAGGGCACAATTTCTTGCACCTATCCAAGGTCACTGAAATGCTAATAAAATGCTGTATATTCAGCGTTTAGTCCGGAAAATGGATTTAAAGTAACGTCTTACATTTCATAAGCACAGAAAACCCAAATATGGGCTTCTATAATCGCATAGATGTATAAAACAGCATGCTCACGTGTTCGGCTAGATCAACGAAGCTGGAGTGTTTTATGTCAAAATTTGCATTATATTTGGAAATATTTCAGGTTCTACATAATAGAATTTGATGAAACTCCCTTATTGTATTAAGCAACATGTCCCGATAATAATTCAAAAAGAAAATGTATAGGTCAGCGCACATTTTAGTGAATTACAGGATTTTTCATCAGCTACACATGAATAAAATGACGCAAAACGGTGGTAACTGCATACACACTTACGACTGTCTTGCTCTAAATAATCGATTTCCATCTTGAGGAAATCAGTTTCGCTTAATAAATACATTTTTACCGTCGAAAATGGTAAATTGTAATGATGTATAATATTATTGAAAATATGGTAGCGAAACATATTGGTACGAAACATTTAATTTACTACAGTAAAGACCGAGTGTTCCGAAAAACTGGAGCAATCCCCCTTAAAGACACAAACTTCATCAGCTTATATGTTAGGTGCATAATCTGGTCATAGAACTCAATTCATATATCACTCGATAACAAAATGTGACATGAAGACATTCTAGTACGTTCCGTTGAATATTTTACCACAATTATAATCTGAAAATTCAACCACAAACTATCTTTAGGTTTGTTCAAATACAGCCACCGAACGACGTCAAATTCACCGTTATAAGACAGCAACTGTTTTCTCTTGAGAATGCTCCTTGCCATCATTGGCATTTCGTTTAACTGTAGAATCGGTACCTGAGCCGTTAATTATGATCCGAAAACAAGTTTCAGATCACCGGAAAGTGCCGGACATGGCACCGTAAACGGTTCAATCAAATTAACCACGAAACATTGTAAATTAAACGTGTATCTGTTATCAACAATAGCCGGTACGTTCGCACCCGGCGTGATTCGATACTATGTGATGAATTAACCAATGTTGCTCTATTCATTGGAAAACGCGCCGTGGGTTTTTACTGTGTCCAAATTTAGATACGACGGTTCCATCCGATTTATTTTGTTAAGATTTGAAACGTGTCATGCGGCGAAGCGTCTCTATTTAACCTTTATTAGTAATATTTTGACACTCAAACAAAAAATGGAATTCATCTTCTAGATGGTAAAGCACCGTCACATTCCGCGCGCGTGCGGTTGTCATTTAGACGATGGTTAAATATGGATACCTGTCACGCGTTAAAATATTCATTAATAAAATGATAATCGCTTTCCGTGAAAGTTATTGCTTATGCTCTGAGATATTATTAAGAAAATAACTCAGCATGGTGGTTATTTTGTTTCAATAAAGCGGCATAAAATACAGAAAAGCGTGGACGACCCGTTGCAGCAATAGTTAAGATCGTAAAGATGAACGTCAAAACTTCTGACTGTTCATATTTGAAAGCTGATGGAGATGACAGAATAGGACTGGTGTTGATAAACATAGGATTAGGAACGCCGAAACCAGATTATGCTTTGGAAAGTGTTTAGACATCAATTGGTTATGAAAGAACTTTGAATGATAGATCTATATATGATATATTGAATTTGCATGTACCGAAAATGGAATTCGCTTTTGTAGACAATGGCAAAATATATGTACATAAGAAATGATTCGAATATCTATTTTTAAGGAATCCACAAAGCTACCACTATGATTTGGTGTATTCATTTGGATATTTTTTTCTCCGCAAACCCATTTATCCCAAATGAAGCAAACGACAGCTACATAACATGAAAGAAAAATAGATCTGCAAACTTAATTAATCATAAGCATTTGTTACTTTCACACATCGTCGTATTAACACCAAAATACCGTACATACAACTTGCAAAAGCTGTCTTTGCGATAGTTTTAGAGGAAGTCAACTAAATTGCAACAGTAATGAGTAATACTGAAAACAGCACATTACACTCCATGGACTTAGCCCCAGTTGACTGGAAAGGTTTGTTATATCCACTGATAACGCAGAGCTACTCAAAGTAGCTGTTTTACTGCATAAGTCCTAGGACTAATTAATGATTAATATTTACATACAGTGTTTCAGCCTCAAAAAACAAAATGAAAAAGCACGCAATGAACTTGCACGTATTAAGTTATTTTGCACGACTGTGGTTTTATCCATTAAAGGTTTCTTGTACTTTTACGGTGCGATATTCATTGACATATTATATTGTTTACAAACATTGGGCTACAAACACGGGCTCCGATGAGACTATGTGGAAGAGAAAGCAAGCATGACTCAACACTTCAGTTTGTCGTCGGTCAACCCTTCCGTCAGATTTTGATGACTCTTAAATTTAATGCTTTGGAAAACGTTGAGAGAAAAGAAGATAATGCTGATAACCAGCATTTTCCAGTTTTCCCTTTCACTACTTCCCATGCTAGAATGTAAGCGTTTTATACATTTGGAACATTGATGTGTCTTGTAACGTCTTTGAATCAGACCAGTCTAGAAATGTGTCACCAAAACTTCATCGATGATGATATGAAAAGTTATAAAACAAAATATCTTAGTTTTGAATGTTAAAAGAAGACAATCAAATCATCATAAAACTTATTATGATAACCAAATTGTCGTAAAATGAAAACAAAAGAAACCCAAGTCTATTACGTAAAGATGAATGTGAAAAATATCATAAACGCTTTCAAATTTCAACAAACATTATTGGAGCACTATATTTTTCGTCGTTTTTCTTTTGAAGATCATAATATCAAGTAATTTCAAAAAGTATCGTTCTAGACAATTTAAAAGGTATGTTTAAAATATATACTCATACATGTATAATTCTTAAGAAAACTAAATGGTTTACTTGATGTCTGTGGAATAGTGCTAAACATTTAGAGCTATAATATTTTATCACACGTCCTCAGACAATCATTTGGATGCAAGTCGTAATGTTAAAAAGCCTGGACTTTACAATGTTTGCATCTCTTTGACATTTCAGTAAGTTTTGAATGTACTCTTCTAGCCCAGGAGCCTATGTTGTCGAGCATTTATATTCGGTGTGTCCAACATTCAGAACAAAAAGAAAGAGACATTCAGTCTGTATGCATATTATTATTAGAAAGTGTGGTTCAACTGAAAATGTTCCCGTAGGATCTTAAGGAAAGTCTATTCAAAATTCATTATTATCCATTTATGTCCTGAACACCTTTAATGATTTGCAAACATTGGGAATCTGCAGAGAGCAAATCAATTCACCCTAAACAGAATGCACGAAAAACACAGGCAGATAGACCAGGACAAATTCATTTCGCGCTATTGATTGAAAAGTTCTACTTTGAGGTGCCGTGCCTGTTGTGTATGGCTGCGTAATAGCAACATCACATATCAAATGATCCATAAAGTCATCAAAACATAGAATAGTTTAAGTACTTTGATGATATTTGATCTAATGGCTGCCGCGTGGGGTATAACCGCAGTATCTCGGCATGAAAATGCACCCGGGATGTAATGAAGCGGAACGATTTGTGATTTTGTATTAAAGTGACATTTCACAATTATTTTTACATAAATTTTACTTTTATTCTATCTGAAAGAGCATCTTTTCTTATGGAAATTCTGAAAATTTCAAGTCAAAATATTAAACCGTTTACAAGAAATATATATTTCTGTGCTAAAATTAGACAAATTGTTGTGGACAACAGTTCAGATTTATATAGAATTTGTCATTTCTGTCTCAACTTTAAAGGCGCATTTTTCGCTAAAAAATAACAACTTCAAAAAAACTGATAGCATTTCTACGCATTAGAATAAACAATCTTTGCATCAAGGCATACTTTTAAAAAATGAAATGAATGTGAAATGTCACTTTAACCCTCGCTTTAGAGAGTCATCTCTTGCACTTTATCCAGTGCTGTGTTTGATATCCGAACCCTGTAAACAAATTAACACAAACCGTAAACAAATTAGGGAAACATCTTCTTTGACAAAGTTCATCTCAATGATAACAAAGCGATTGAAAAGTTGGCGAGTATGCTGTACGTTTTGGCAATTCGTACAGCGTACTAGACTAGCCCTAGTCGTTTCTGTTTGCTGTATTTGAGCAGGGGTTTTCATTCCTCTAAAAGCTTGCCTCTATAATCCAAGTTCAAGGTTTTCATTGCTGACAGAAACCTAGTATTCTAGACTAGGATGTCATTTAAAAAGGGTCTTCGCTTGTATACTATAACCTTAATACTAGAGTCTGGGCCAGACTAAAAGCGTACATGTACGACATTACATGATGAAACTCGGATAATGACAGCGTGGTGTTAATGAATGGAGTCGCTTGGATAATGAATAGATACTTCTTGATACTTCTTGAATACTGGTATTCATTTTACCATCATGTTAGCCTTATAATATTTATAAAGTTCATCTTTGTCACGTGTATTGAAAATACGTATACAATAGATACATTCACTACATGCCCGTAGGAACAGGGGGCAAGGGATATGTGTGTATGTTGAGCTAAGGCCCCCCCCCCCCAAAAAAAAAGCAAAATTGTCCTCATTTTACACTGAAATTTAAGGGAAATCCAATTTAGCCCCTCCAATATTCAGACACTGGCCCGGACAGGTGCTTTAGCCACCATCCCCTTATGAAATTGCTTCCTATGCGCCTTCACTATAATTAATATCAATAGACATGAGCACCAATGTTCACATATTTTCACGACATGTGAAACATTAAATGAGGCTGCACTCGAGTATTGCATCATCTTTGTTTACATTCTGTAGCGTGTAAAGTGGATCAGCTTGAAGTAGATTTGTGATAATGATTTCCGATCTCTTCATATTAATAAGTCATTTTCAATTCATTATTCATTATGTTCTCTTTAATTAAGTTCGTTTGAGGATCAGAGAGGTGTGAAAAAATATTATGTCAAGTCAAAGCTATGCTGTAACGTTTTAGTCCAGTCACGATAACATGATACGTGTTTTAAGTATTAGATAGAGACTGTATAGTAGATTCTACGCGATATAAACGTTCAAAAGGCGCGGCCTTTGAACGTTTATGTGACATGTCGCGTAGAATCTACTATACAGACTCTATCTGACTTAGTGTTCGTCAAGTAATGAAAACATACGCTTCTACTGTCATTCTTCAAACCACGCCTCCGACCGGAGCTATTATCGAGCGTATCTTACTGGAATTACACCATTTTCCCAAAAATTAAACCATTTTTGATAACCGCACAGGAAACAGGGCGTTGCTATGTATATCCGTGACATAAACTGACCGGCAGTGCGTTTATGTGAATTATAGCGCCGAAATTTTCAAATATCGTCGGTGTAAATGCAAAACCTCGTATGTCGATTCTGGCGATCTTTCAATGTACAAACTTCTGTGCCCAGTTAAAGACAATTCTTGCAGATTTTGAGATATTTTAACTGATCAGTATTACTGACAAGTCATTTGTAAACAGTATGTCCAAATTTCAAGTAAAACATTTCAGTATGGGAAAAGTTATTGCACTATTTTTTCTCCCATTTAAAATTTTCCAAAAAACGAGATACGAGGTTTTGCGTTTACAACGACGATATATTGCAATTTCATTGGTCCAAAAACTAGGACGAACACTAAGTGTTTTAAGAAAGTGTAGGTCCTATCAATAAAAACGAAGGAAAATGCATTCATCATCTCGTTACAGTTTTGTACATGTTGATTTGAATCTTTCGAGTGTGAGACACCTGCAAGACTCGAACCATCGCATTCAAAATTGCAGTAGTGTGGAGTTCGATATTGCATTGTTTACATATATGTAAGTTTTCAAACTTTTGTAAACATGAGCCATAACAAAAATGTTGCCGCACTGAACATATAATTGAGCCAAGAAAAAGAAAAGTGTCCTTTAAAGCCTTTGAGCCCAGCATGGTTCAAGATCAGCCTGCGTATATACGCTGTCTGATCATGAACCATGTTGTTCTCCAATAGCTTATTCATGATCTGTTTCTACTGAAAGACATTAGCAGGGATCCTGGTCAGACTGCTTTTAGGCAAAGGCTGATCGTGAAACACGTCTGTCCTTAAAGTTATGAGGCACCTTTTTCCAGATCCTGGCTCAGCTTTACTTGGATACACAGAGGAATGATTTTGTCTTGAAATAATTCGTTTCATGTTTTATAGAATGAAACATGATAGAATGTTTAACCCTTTCCCAAACGGAAAAACTTTAGGGTGATCCACTTCAAAAACTGCCAGAAGTGACAAAATGGAAGTTATTTAAGATAAAATGTGTGAAAAATATAGCATAGAAAATATTGAGACAAAAGAAGAAACTGCTGGTTATCAGCAGTTTCTTCTTTTGTCTCAATGTTTTCCGAAGCCTTTTCTAATAGGGACGTCAAAACCAGGTCTTGTTTGGGAAAGGGTTAAGATACAGTTACGGTTTTTTTGTTGAAAAGAAGCGATTTTCTTCTATATTTTCTTTTTTTTTTTCAGGTCCTAATTAGCCATTATTATGTAAGCATCGGCCATGTACGCCCACTGAACATCTGTCTAAAAACCCAAACGTATATAATCTGGATGCTGACGAAATGTCCACTCGTAGGCTTTTCAAATTCAAAATTGGAGTTTTGCGACATCAACAATAAAACCGTTCATAAATCAACAAATTGACTTTACGACAATAGGAATGACCCGTCTAGACTTCTTTATGTACTTCCGATAAAAGACCACAAAACAAAATGGTGACCCAGTCAATTGGACTTACGATGACGACACTTCATTTTCTAATTAAGTATCAACCCCTTTGATAGTCCTATCTTTATCCGCTTTTCATCCCATAAGAAGCTCAAAAAACATTTACCATTACACTGGACAATGTACATTAAGAAAACGTTAGTCGGTAGCAGGAAAATCACTCATGGCCAATTATTATTATTATTATTATTAAAATGATTCTACATTTAGCTTATTATGACTTTTTTTATTTCGGTTATGATATTCTGTACATTTTTTAAGAATTTCTGAATGATATACAGTCGACACTGGTTGTGTCGAAGTCAGAGGGGCCGTCAAAATACCTCGATATATCCGGAGTTCGACTGATCCGATTTTATTAGTTTCGACGAGAACGATATTTAACCATGTTCATGGGTATCATATGTGTCCATGATTGAAATATAGTAGGAAAAGAAAAGAAATTGCTCGTATTTTCCTACTATATTTCAATGGCTATATTCAGTTCGAAATTATTTTATTATTTTGTTAGATGAGGACGGGACCAGATTTGAATTTCGACTTAGGCGAAAATTCGACTTATCCGATATCGACATAACGAGTGTCGACTGTAATTGCATTAAGGGAAAAATGTGGTACTTCAATAAATGCAACAACAGGATTGAATCGTGCTTATAAGATGTACAACCTAAAATATGTGTTTAGACAATGTTTGTCTATAGGTACAAGTCTGAATAAAGTTGTGTTATGTTCTTTTCCTAACAATGATTTAAAGATTCGGGTGACAAAACATATATATATATAGATCTATCTTTATTATAGTCTCATTCATGTACATCATTTACAAACATTTATACAAACATTAAAAAGTACATGACCATTCACATATTTATTATGTCAGTCTTAAAGCAATTAAGAATTGGGAGATCAGGACCAAATACTGGTCTTAACCCATTACAACACAGTGACACTTTTTGACTCCCCTAACACAAATGGTTCGGGAAAACGTTGTGGAAAATGAAGAAATTGCTTGTGACAAGCAATTTCTTCATTTCCCACAATGTTTTCTACCAAAAAAGACCAAAAGATTTTAAATTTCCTTAACTTGAAATTGTTGTCTGCAACATCTTTGAATTTGGACTAGTCCAAAATTTCTCGTTTGGTAATGGGTTAATCAGTTTTGCATGTCTTCCAACACTTTTTAAAGTATTGTTGTTGTTTTTTGGGGAGGGGCAAAATTACCAGGTGTTGTTTCGGAAAGGATTGAAAGGTAAAGTCAGAATCCTACTCATAAAATACCCCGTCTAAAGTACGGAGGCGAGATGTTACATAAAAACGACACCTTGTTTGGCACATCTCTATAAATGGTAACAATTTATCTTATTGTATCATTTGATCTAGCCTTTCGACTTCTCATGTTCGTCCTTATGTCAATTTAACAGTTTAGTGAACCCGATAAAAGCATCTTTAAAATATAAAAATAGATATTACCGACTTATATAACATTGATAATGGATGGCTGTGGGAGGCCAAATTACACATAAGGTCAGTTTTACAAGTAAAAACCCAAATTCTATTTTTAGAATTGGCCTCTTAAAATTGAACAAAATCTTTATACCAAACCGGACAAAAAATAAATAATTAAATATTTGATATAGATCTACATAACCTACTAGTATTTATGTTTTTATGCTGCTGCAGACGAAAAAATGAAGATCTCGTAAAAATGGAAATTTAGCAGTTTTTTGCAAGGAAAACAAATGGGTGATTATTAGCATTTTCTTCTTTTGTATTGGTGTTTTGTATGTCAACATCCAACCAGGGCTCATTTTGGACATGGTTGAAAAGGCGGTGTACTATTCTGTATAATTTGTCACCATGTCACTTGCGATTTTTGTAAAAATGATTTGTAAGATGAGTTTCCTCCCTTTGAGTATAAATTGAAATACAGATTCTCTTGAGAGACACATACAGACGGACAAGCCGGACAAGCCGTGTTGGCCGTTATGATGGTCAGGGCTAAGGAGGCCAAACATGGCAAGTTTAAAAATGTTAATGGTTGTTTGTCATTTCTTGATGCTATTAAATACTTATCAAACGTAAATATTCAATCAAAATGAAATATGATTGCGAAAAGTATGAACACAGGAGCATTTACTGTACGAACATGACGTCGATCAAGTGAAAAAAATATGAAAGAAATAGAAAATAAGAAAAATAGTGAATATTGTAACAGGGAGGACAATGCAAACTTAATATTTAACCACAAATCTATCGAATTCGTCTTTAATATATGTGTCAATCCAGTGCGAATAAATAATTCAACAAAAAACCTAATGGGTCGTTTGATGTGTGATAAGATGTACCACTTCAATCACTTAACTTTTTACGCAGATGTATTGCACGAGAGGAAATCGTGCATAATGTTAAATTGAGTGTCAATGTAAAAAATGCGCCACAATTAACATTATTCGTATATGAACACTCGGTTGCAATTCGAATAAGGTGGTACTTTGTCCACTATTAATCAGCTTAAGTAAGTCAATCCCTTATCAGATTCACGCGACTTTTGAGTTAATCCCTAATCAGATTCACGCGACTTTTGAGTTATTCGGGCGACGTCGTAAATATTCGGCGGTGTAACGTGCACGTTCTACCGCCGAATGTTAACGACCGAATGTTAACGACGTTGCCCGAATAGGTTCGGACAGGTAACGAAAGTCACGACGTCGTACGAAAAATTCTGATTTTTATTATTTGTGCAAATTCAATTATTCTTCAACAAAGTTTGGCCATTCATTTAGGATTTTCCTATGTATGAGTTGCAGTAGCTTAAAATTGTTTTTGTAGACCAAGATAATCGTACGAGTACTTCTACAAATTTCCACCCGACTGTCAATAGTTCAAAAACATTTTATATGGTCTTCTGCACAATTTCTCATCATATCAAAATCATGCAATGAACATCAAACAATTGTGACACTTATATTCAAATGTCAATTCACGACCGTATTTTTCACTTTATCAGTAAGAAAAGTTGTTTGTTAAAAGTACGAGGTGCAACACAACCTTAAAGCTGTACCATCATTTTCCTACGCATCCAATGCTTATCTCACTGACAATGTTTTAGCGACCAAATTGTTCAAGTATGAACAAATTCGAAGGGGTGTTCATAATAATTGAACTTTTATCATGTCATGTACCTGAAATTTGAAAAGTTATTACAGACTACACTAATTGTCTAAAAACGCAACGAATGTGCTGGTATTTTTTCAATGTTCCATGGAAAAAGGTGTTGTGTTCTTTTGTATATACAGTCGACACTCGTTGTGTCGAAGTCAAAGGGGCCGTCAAATTATCTCGACATATCCGGAGTTCGACTTATCCGATTTTGATCAATTTCGAATTAAATGCCATTTGACCATTTTCGTTGCTCATCAAGTGCGTTAATAATTGAAATATAGTAGGAAAAGGAAAGAAATTGCTCGAAACGAGCAATTTCTATCCTTTTCCTACTAAATTTCAATGGCTATATATATTTCGAAATTATTTTATCTAACGTTTTGATATCCATTGGGGAGGACGGGCCAGACTTTTACTTCGACTGAAGCGGAAATTCGACTAATCCGATGTCGACATAACGAGTGTCGACTGTATTTGTAGTGCTTCGTACAGCAATGAAATAGCACAATCTACAAATTACATTAGGTGGATAATATGTGTACGCATGACCCAATTGTGAATAATAACGTAGTAAACTAGCGTAGCCTTGGCCTGATTTGTCCTTTCTCCGAAATAATCCTCGGTTTTGTCCTCGTTAACAGCAAATGCTCGAGAAATCATAGAGGAAAAAGAAGAAAATGCTGTTTATCAGCATTTTCTTCTTTTCCCTCTATGCTCTTCTATGTTAAACAAACACCTACGTTATTCTATAAAGACTATCCCCCCCCCCCCCAACACTACTCTCCAGAGCCGAGGCCTATTGATTAAATCATCAAACTACGATCTGTGTTCTCTTTTCCCATACAATGTCTTTTCCTAACAATTTCTATTACATTTCTTTGCTTATTTTTTGTCATCTGCAAGTCGAATGAATATTTTCTGTGCCTTAATTTTCCATAAAATCCACTCTATTTAAGTTTGTACAACCACTTTGTCGTCTGAAGCATCTTTCAAATAAGAGCAGGATAAATATTCATTTGTGAAAGTGTAAAACGTTAATTTTCAATCAGATGATTTCGCTTATTCGACGTTTCGAAATCTGTTTGTATTGAAAGGTCATGCTATTATTTTGCCAAATCATCTGTTATCCCCTACTCTATCTAGTGATCAGCTGATGTCAGAACGGAGTGTTAACCCTTTCCTAAACGACAAAACTGTAGACCATTCAAAATTGAAAGACGTAGAAGACTAAAAAACTGATGTAATCTAGCTCACAGGAATTCTGTTTGTAACAGCTGAGAAATCCTTAGACAAAGCGAGAGCATCTTGTTTGTAAGCATTCTGTTCTCGCCTCCCACGTTTCTATATACATTAGAATGTGTTGTAAGTTAAAAGATAAATTTGCAATAATCTGTGACTTGCAAAAGTATCTGAAACAGAGGAAAAAACGGAAACTCAATTTTTCTTTATTCACTCTGATTCTTTTGCTGCAAAATCATTGTTTTGAGTTACATTTTTCTTAACGTTTGATACATGTATCTTAGACTGTTACGTTGCACACAACGAGGTAATGTTAAGGGAAAAGGAGACAATACCGGAAATCATCATTTTCTTCTTTTGCCCCAATGCTTTCTCATTTGTTCACGAATAGTCGCCAAATTGTGTTTTTGTTTGGAAAAAACTATAAGGATTAGTTTTGTCAGCCTTTCCAAAACCCATTTGACCCACACACTAACGATACACGCTGACATTTCATGCTGATTTCATGTTTAAAGTCAAAATCTTTCAGGAAACTGCATGACTTGTAAAATAACCCATTCCCATATAATGGTGCTTTTGGACGTCATAGAACATAAAGGTTTGAGAAAACATTTTGGACTTGATTTTTGAGATAGTAAATGCTTGTGAAGCAAGTGGTAAAAGAAGAAACATTCATAACATGCATTCTCTTCATCTACTTAAAGTGACATTTCAGAATTTTTTGTCATAAATTTTACTTTTATTTTCATCTGAAAGAGCATATTTCCTTATGAAAATTCTGAAAATTTCTAGCCAAAATATTGCGCCGTTTACGAGAAATTTATATTTTTGTGTTAAAATTGAACAAATTGTTGTGGACAACAGTTCGGATTTATATGCAATTTATCGATTATGTCTCAACTTTAATTGCATGTTTCTCGCTTATTTGCAACAACTTAAAAAAACTAATAGTATTTATGCTCATTAGAATAACCAATCTTGGAATAAAGACATACTTTAAAAAATTGAAATTGGAATGAAATGTCCCTTTAACCATTTTTGCGCCACATCGAACCCGAAGTATTTATCATAAATCAATTTTTCGTCTGCGGCATTTTTCAAATATGAAAATTCCACTTTTTTGTCGTTTGGGAAAGGGTTGATTAATTCGACGTCTCTATCCTTTTAGTACACTGACCTCTCTATGTGACGATTTCGCAAATGATTACATATATTACCTTATAATTGATATTGTCTTTGCCAAAAATCTTCTAGTTTTCCACCCACCACATTAACCGACCATGAGTGACTTAGACGGATAGCTGACTTCAGTTCAGAGCACTTCCATGCAACAAATTTTAGCGAGGCCAAATTTTGAAGCCGCAAAATATTACTGAAACAGAAAATATAAGACTCAAAGTATAGAAATCCGTGATTCCTGATTTTCAGCATTTTCTTATTTTTCCTCAATGACTTCTAAACTTATATTCCAGACGGTCGCCAAAACCGTCTTGTTTGGGAAGAAGCCAACCATGTCATAGTCGCCGACATGGACAACTGCACCATCCGCAGTAAAACCATTTTAGCGTGGCCCAAATTCAATGGTGTTGCAGATAGTGGTATAAATCATTTTGAAGTAGAAATTCTTCAATTCATAAAAAACAGAAATTTTTATGGGAGAAGGAGAAAATTTAAGTTATTAACATTATCTTCGTTCGTTTCAAACGTTTTTTTTTTTTTTTTTTTTTTTTTTTTTTTTCCCACACAAGTATTATAGTTTGGGGACGGAAGAATTTATGCCTTTTCAGAAACATGTACCATTACTAGATCTATTATTATTTATATTGTTCGAAACAATTCTCATTGGGATCGATAATTTTCCGCCTCCAAAATGCCCTATATTGTCCATATTTTTGCGGTCTATACTTTTAACAAACTACAAGACCACGCTGACAAATGAAGGCTAGCTTCACTCGCCGTAACAAGCGATTAGCCCAGGACACTGCCCCTGCTTAATACGGAATAAAATATAATCGTTCTAATTATTTTTTTTCCTAAAACGACATAGTCAAATGTGTCCAAAATAAAGAGGAGTTTCAATAAGAACACAAATCTAAAATTTTTACTCAAAATCTTAAGAAATGCAAAGTCGAGCATGTTTCCCAAAGCTTTCTACCTCTCGATCATTAACAGCTGAATTTTGACAATAAAATTGTGACATATAAATATGGAAAACGGGTGTAAATAAGGACAGTAGATCTAGAAATTATTTGGTAAAGAGATTCAACTTCCTTTTATTTTGTAAAATACCGGAACTAGCGTCGAATATAAGGACCAGTGGAAGGTCCGGGACGAAACTTCTGAGGAACGGATTTTGCACCTTGATCGTGACTGGACAACTATTTTAACTTTTAATGAAAAAAAAAACACAATGAAATAAAGCTCCCCCACCCAAAGCAATGTTTTGAAAAGATACCGGATTTGGAGCAAGTCCATGTTTAACCATCACATTTGTGTAATGTCCACCCACCACCAGACCAAGCTTGTACCATTTGTAAACATTTCAATGTAGGGTTACTGTTAATTTCGAAATGATTACATTTGAATCGCATGTATTGACATTTTCCGTCAAAGTTATGCCAACAACCCCATCTTCCTACTGTACTCCCACTCCGGACTGGTTGCGAAAAACTGGAGTCAATCTATGAGGAATTTTAAATTGTTTAACTTTGAACTCATTTCGTGCAAACAGAACTTTTTAAGATTGTACGTGACAATCTGGCCTCATTGGACCAGCGACAGGATTTCTTGTTTCAGTTGAACTATTTTATGAACTTCAATCCGCGGCAAAAACCTCTTTACATGTGACACTAAAAGCCATCTTATCGTTTCCAAAATCGTACGATTGTTTGTAAATATTACGCAGTAGGCTAGAGTAACCTTGTCCCAGTTTCCCGTCTATTTAGCCCTTTACCAAACGGTGAAGTTTTAGACCGGTTTGAATTTGAAAGGAGTTGTGGACGACGAAATATTTTATGTCTGTTGTAAAAATGTATATTTTAATGTACAGACAATTGTAAGGGAACAAAAAGAAAAAAAAACTGATGTTTCCCTAGCTATTTCTAACAAGGACGCCAGGTCCTGGTGTTGTGTTTAGGAAAGGGTTAAACTGATTCAACCCTACATCATACCGGTAATGTTCTGTATAAATGAGACAATTCAAAGGCAGAATTTGTCTTAAAACAAAACTTTAACGTAAATAATTTCTGGTCTACTGAAAAGCAATTCAGAGCCAATTCTGACCAAGATAACCACTTTCTGGCAAAAGCAAATGGTGCCTGATGGCAGAAACGGAAACCATCCGCACCAAACTTGAGAAAAGGTTAAAACGTAATGGGGAACGATTTTATCCAGTTAATCGTTACGTCAATTCGGATAAACGAATAGTATTTCGTAGGTGTTTTTACGAGATTTTATAACAACACGTACGGTTTATCATAACATAATAGTAAACCCAGTCTAATTTTAGCACAAAATTGTTTGCCATTAGATAAATGAAACCTACGTGCTTTCCATCATACATGTATATGGTGAGGTTTATCAGTTCTCAAGAAGGGCGGTCACCTGATGTCTGAGATTGAGCACGCGTTTTGTTTGTCATTGTCAGATATGTTAACCCTTTCCCAAACAAGACCTGGTTTTGACGTCGATAATAGATGAGGCTGTGGAAAACATTGAGGCAAAAGAAGAAAGTGCTGATAACCAGCACTTTCTCCTTTTGCCTCAGTATTTTCTGAGGTATATTGTATATATAGATCTAACTAACCTTTATTAACATCCATTTGGTTGTCAGCAGTTGGTTGAATTGGACTACCCTAACACATTTTGTCGTTTGGGAAAGGGTTAACACATTTACCAGACGACAATTAATTTTGTCAATTTTAAAGGTGTTGCAGAAGACAAAAACATAATGTAAAATATCTAATAATCTGCACCAACGAGGCTTTGTTGAAAAGAAACGATATAGATCTATATCACTGGCGGTGAACTAAAACAATTTAGCTACAACAAGGTATATATATTTTGATTTAAATGTGAGTTTATAGATTTTTTTCTAATTACAATGAACTTGTTCTAAAAACAGACAGGGTTTATCGTTTTGTATTGACAAACTGTTGGTGTTGTTATAAAATCTCGTAACTACGGCTTCGATAAAGCCGTAGTTACGATATTTTATAACAACACCGACGGAATACATTGATCGCGAAAAAATGTCCCTCGCTTTGGCCGAGTTCACCACCAGTGTATATGTTGTGAACCGTTTTAGAACTTAAGCAGTTTTAAAACTGCGTATACGGAACTTTACTCAGTTTCAAAACTGCATGAGCAGTTTCGAAACTGCTCATCCAGTTTTAAAACTGCTTATGCATGAGTTCTGTATGTTATGCAGAACCATTAAAACTGTTTATTTTCACTGAATTATTGATATTCAAATCAAACAACGACCTGAAAGGACTTTTTACGGGTAAATTTTGATTTTTGATCGATTCACTTCTGACAAAGACATAATAATAACAACAGAGATTGGAAACTCCGCGAAATAACGTGGAGTCTCGTAAGCCGAGATTTTATTGCGCACCTGCTTATCTATCTACCTGGCGTTACGTTGCTAGGCAATGATCCCCAAGTCAGAATTGTTTGTTGATGAGATGGCTCGGAAAAAATTAAACATCGTAGATAATGAAGGAATTACTTCCGACCATAAGCATTTTCTTTATTTCTCACGATGATTTTTGTCCCAAAAGACGATATTTTTTTTCACTTAAAATTGTCGGTACAAGAAATTGTTACAAACTTTTGATAGATCTAGATCTACGTTAGCCACCATTGACAAATTTCAATATTAGCGGGATCGGGGAACAAAAATTCAGATGAAATTTTGTAGGCCCCAGTAATGGATCCAAAGTGGGTTAGGGGGGGGCGAACATTTTATTTCAATTTCATGTAGAAATTCAGTAAAATTTGTGTGATATTAGGAAAACGAACCTCCCCTCCTATACGTTCGAACCCCGTCCACAGAAACCCTGGATCCGCAGCTGGGCCCAGATCTACCTAGGCCTATTTGTTCGCATATACTGACCGACAATATAGGGTGAATGATTTAGCTCAACCGGGTAGTTCGCGTATACAGACTGACATTATAGGATGAATGATTTAGCTCCATCGGGTAGTTCGCGTATACAGACTGACATTATAGGATGAATATTTTAGCTCCATTGGGTAGTTCACCTATACTGACCGACATTATAGGATGAATGATTTAGCTCAACCGGGTAGTTTGCGTATACTGACCGACATTATAGGATGAATGATTTAGCTCCATTGGGTAGTTCGCGTATACTGACCGACATTATAGGATGAATGATTTAGCTCCATTGGGTAGTTAGCGAATACAGACCGACATTATAGGATGAATGATTTAGCTCCATTGGGTAGTTCACGTATACTGACCGACATTATAGGATGAATGATTTAGCTCAACCGGGTAGTTTGCGTATACTGACCGACATTATAGGATGAATGAATTAGCTCCACCAGGTAGTTCGCGTATACTGACCGACATTATAGGATGAATGATTTAGCTCCATTGGGTAGTTTGCGTATACTGACCGACATTATAGGATGAATGATTTAGCTCAACCGGGTAGTTTGCGTATACTGACCGACATTATAGGATGAATGATTTAGCTCCATTGGGTAGTTCACGTATACTGACCGACATTATAGGATGAATGATTTAGCTCAACCGGGTAGTTCGCGTATACAGACTGACATTATAGGATGAATGATTTAGCTCCATCGGGTAGTTTGCGTATACAGACTGACATTATAGGATGAATATTTTAGCTCCATTGGGTAGTTTGCGTATACTGACCGACATTATAAGATGAATGATTTAGCTCAACCGGGTAGTTCGCGTATACTGACCGACATTATAGGATGAATGATTTAGCTCAACCGGGTAGTTGCGTATACTGACCGACATTATAGGATGAATGATTTAACTCTATCGGGTAGTTCGTGTATACTGACCGACATTATAGGTTGAATGATTTAGCTCCACCGGGTAGTTCGCGTATACTGACCGACATTATAGGATGAATGAATTAGCTCCATTGGGTAGTTCGCGTATACTGACCGACATTATAGGATGAATGATATAGCTCCACCGATTGGTTCGAGTATACTGACCGACATTATAGGATGAATGATTTAGCTCAACTGGGTAGTTCGCGTATACTGACCGACATTATAGGATGAATGATTTAGCTCCATTGGGTAGTTTGCGTATACTGACCGACATTATAGGACGAATGAATTAGCTCCACCATGTAGTTCGCGTATACTGACCGACATTATATGATGAATGATTTAGCTCAAGCGGGTAGTTCATGTATACTGACCGACATTATAGGATGAATGATTTAACTCCATCAGGTAGTTCACGTATACTGACCGACATTATAGGATGAATGATTTAGCTTCACCGGGTAGTTCACATATACTGACCGACATTATAGGATGAATGATTTTTTTCAATTGGTAATAACATGTAATTTCAACACACAAAATATAAATAAATTCTATTATTGGGAAAAGATTTAGGAATCTGGAGCATTCCCCCTTAAAGGGTGAAATGTTCCGTAATAAAACTTGCTTACTTTCAAGGAGTTTTTTTTTTTTTTTTTTTTTTTTTCAAAATGCCAACTTTGTCAACTTAAATTTCCTATTAGACCTGATTACATAAATTTCATCTTAATTTTTAAAAAAAATCCTATAGATAGGTTGTTAGGATGCTCATAACAATACATACAATCGTAGTTCACAAACAGAATAGGCCTACAGACATTTTCAATCTGTAAATAATGTTACGAAATGGAATAGTACGACTTACTGCATCATTTTCCAAAATAATTAATCAGAACCGAGAAACCATATCTCCATTATGACAATATTGTCTATAAATTGGACGATATGCATTGTTTTGTAAATGTCGACGAACTGATAAAATTAAGGTACGAAATTTCTAGGGTACGAATCATTTTCGGTAAACCGGAAGCTGTTTTTCGGTTCGGTGCAGAACTTCGGCTGTTCGGTACCGAACACGTTTTCAAATAAAAACAGCCTAACATGGTTTGTTTTGTGATCTGTTAAGTTTCCTTCTCAAAAGGAATATGTTTAAGATGAGTTCTGCATCGAGAGAACGCCGTTATACGTCAAAATAATAATATAATCGCTATATTACGCAGTTTCGAAACTGCTCAAAATGAGTTCCGTAACATCTGCGCAGTCTTAAGACTGCATAGTTTCAAGATCGCTTACGACATATACATGTATATTTTCTCTCAATATATCCCAAAACCTTTTGTGGCTTGAACATTTTGAAAAATGATGAAAACATTATATAAGGTCAAACTTTATTGTGTTGTTACAATTTCAGCAGGAGTTCGTCTTCCGGGACATGAAATAACTGTGTGGAATCACCGGACATAACAGCAATAACAACTACAACAACAACAACAACAATCTGAATATTTCGATAAATCTCTTAAAGGTCAATTATGGAAAATCATGATTTCCATGTTCTTTCTGGAAGCCTACATCGCTTCAAAAACAATTTGAATAATACATGGCGATCTCGTTAACAAAAGTGTTTAAACCTTGACAATAGCAATCAAAATATCTTATTCTTTGACAACGCTATCAAACACCGCAGCATTTATTTCTTTTAATATTTATCTCCCCTGATGTTATGATGACGTATTAGGCGACACCATGCGGACACTGCGTTTCTATTCACCTTTCAGGGTGTGGCTAAGCCGAGAAGTAATTCGACAATTTTACTCCTCAGTACTTGGGTTAATACAGGAGAAAAAACAGGGCACGTGCATAAGCTTTTTTTTCGAAATTGAAAGAATGTGGCACAATAAATACATATACCGCTAATCGAAAATGATGAATTATCTATATTTTAGATGCAATATGACGTTTACTAGGCCCCGATCGGCATTACTGAAAGGTAAAAAGAAGCGCAATATAATAATTATACTTTTCTTATCAACATGTATTTACATTGTTATTTAGATGATGCATTTCCTTTCGACCAACATACTTATATTTCGGCCAAGTCGTAGTAACGTAGTATTTACGCTTTATTATCACTATGTTAATTGTATTGGCCATTAAATGAACTTTGGTCACGGAAAAACAAACACTTGTCAATATCAATAGCTGCCATAAAAACCGAAATCGAAGCTAAAACATCTACGCATATTATTTCGAAAAATGACTGAATTTGAACATTTTTGTTGGCATGATGTCTGCAAATGCGATTAGTACAGAAATGGACATTTCAGATTTTTAAACAATTATGAACAATATTACAAATTTTACGTCTAAAGTAAGTTGTAAAGGATTTATAAACTATCTTTAGATATATCATGATCTATTTAAGGAGTTAATGATGATCTAAATATCGTCTCAAGTGTTATGTTTACTTATAATAGACATTCACTTATCGGTAACATATCACTGTTAACCCTTTTCCAAAACAATATCTTTTATTTCCGTCTGGGAAATTGTTAAATTTGAAATTGATCCAAATATAAAGCCATTTCATGTTACAAAATACAATGGAACTGAAGGTAGAATTTTGTATGTTATGGTATAGAAAGGTTTGGAGGCGAGTCCGGGAAGGGGGGTAGAGAAAAAATGTTGGTATCTAATGCTTTCCTTATGTCTTTCTTTTAAAAAAGTGATTGTTTGTGGAAACATCACAGTTGAGATCTGACTTCTTAGACATATATCAGAAGTTTATCATAGTACTAGTATACTAAAAATGTTCTCATAAAGATATTTTTCTTAATAATAAATTCAATACCCCTTTTCAAACTGCAAAAATACAGACTGTCCTAATTAGAAGCTGTTGTGGACGAAAAACAGGATGTTGTTTAAGAACAGAACAAAACAGAACAAACATTTTATTAGACGAGTACACACAATACATAATGTAATTACAAGGTCGGTCTCATCCATACCATATCACTCTCACGCTCTCTTTCCCTCCTTTCATCCCTCTTCTTTCTCGCACTCTCGCCCATATTGGTTACAATTGATGGCTTGTGAATTTCATAACGTAGAAATACTGAGGCAAATGTGGAAATTGATGTTTGTAATCGTTTCATTTCTTTGTCCATTTACTTTCCAAAGTTTTCTCTCACAGGCCAAAAACCCCATGGTTCATTTAATTAAATGGTAAAACCTATCTTGCTTATTTCACCATTCGGCACTGGAAAGATTTTTGAATAAGTTCTAAGACACATATGACCTAGTTTATCCCCCAATGTGAATTATAGCGACATTTTGCAAACAAGGAAATGTTATACATTTAGACCATGTATCAGAAATTTGTCATAGGACACCCGAATGACAGTTGAACAATAGTTTTTTTTATTTCCAATTTGAACTTCATTTAAAAAAATAACGCTTAATAAAAAACCTAACAATTCCTTTTCCATTCTCAGACCTATTTTTGTCCCCGAATTTTAATAACAGTGATATTTCGCAAACAAGGAAATATTATAGACCACGTATCAAAATTTCGTCATAGGACACCCGAATGACAGTTGAACAATGTAATGTTTTTATTTTAATTTTAAACTCCATTTCAAAATAACGCTTAATTAATATATCCCTTATATGTAATTCAATTCTGGTTAACCCTTTTCCCAATCATGACCTTGGAAAGCATTGAGAGAAAAATAGTAAATGCTGCCGCTTTCTCCTTTCTATGCTATGATGTTCAAATATCTTGATATTCATAACATTAATTTTGTCATCTGCAACACCTAACATCTGTATTTACGACACTCTAGAATATTTATGTTTTGGAAAGGATAAAAAGATCAAAACAAGAGATCGAATTTAATTATTAATTAATCTTATGTCACTCAACGAACCTTTTCCAAATGAGTATGCCATAAATTCTCACAGCGTGGGTTATCGAACATAGTAACTATAGCTTGAAGCAATTGCAGTTTCAAAACTCATTTCAATGAGATGAATTGAAATGATAACCAAGGCAAATATCACTGATCAAAACGTAACTTAATAATATTATATTATAGCCTTTAATATTTTGTGAATAAGTGATAGAGAAAGGGTCGCCAAGAATATGGCAAGTCCACCTATGAATTCTTTTAGCTTTTCTCCTAGGTAGACGCAGAGTACTAAAAAAGCTCCATGCAAGCCATGCAGGCCCGTAGTAACAGGGGGGGGGGGGGGGGGGGGGGCTAGAGGGCTTGTTGGTAAAAAAATGTCGCATTTTCCTTATTTCACACTGAAAATTTAGGGAAAATCAAAATTAGCCCCCAATATTCAGACACTTGGGCTTTAACCCACCAAATATTAAATTGCTTCCTACGGGCCTGCCATGTGTATAGATAATTCAATTAATCTTTTGAAAAAAAACACTTTATTTAAAAAAAGACAATATCTCGTTTAAGGTAGAATATTAAAGTAACCATGTAATTTTGAATTGTCATTGTTACGTGATAAGTAAACGGGTGAAATAATGTAGGCCTAATTTATTTACGTCAGTTTCAACTGCGTTTCGTGTGCTATCATTTACGGGCATTTCCCAATTTCTTTAAATGAATTAGCTTTAATTAATAACACGGTCACACTTCCTGATAACATTGTTTTTAATTTCTAAATAAAGATATTGAAGATTTCTGTTGATTTGAGACGTAAATTCTCCAAATTTAGACATACGTTGGTTAACCCTTTCTGACCTTTAGAAAAGTCAAACCGTTATTCATGACATGGTTTCATTTTTTATGTATATTTTTGAAGTAAGAAGTATAGTGGCTATTTGATACTCTTATTGAAAAAAAACTGTATGTCGCTCTTTCCCCATGACCATATTCTGTACCTTATCTTAAGGCAGTCCACCCCTAATGAGAATCGCGTGACTTTGGAATTATTCGGTCGAACGTTCCATCGCATCGAATGTTTACGACGTCGCCCGAATAGAGTCGTATGTTCACGACGTCATACGAAAATTTCCGACGTTGCATGATTCTCATTAGGGATGGAGTGCTTTAAAAGACCAAATGGGAAGTTGAATCCTTGGCATGCGATGATAGTACTAGGTTATCACCTGTGTTTGGGTCATCCTGACATTGCTTAAAACTGTGTCGTCAGTAACCTCTATCTGTCAACAACGTTCTCTTGTAAATGTCAACAAGGTTTTCTTAATCAATTGAGAGGAATTCTGCGAAAATAGCCCTTCATCAAACAACATCATATGAGGCGTCCAAAGGGATCACATATAACATTACAGGCTTAATTCGCATTTTTGAGGTCGTACACTATATAACCAAGAAATGTGACCATACTCGAGTGCGAAGCACAAGGATGTGTTAATATTTTGTGGGCCTCTGCGAATGTTAACGACCAAAAATACGTGACTTGCTGCTATTAATGCATAAAATCTTCAAATTCAAATTCTTACTTACGAGAAAAAATCTATCACAACATGCGAAAAATGAGCCGATGTGAGAGCAAAAATGCCCGTCATTGTTACTTTGTTTTAACAGATCTTGTGCGATGATTTTTGTTATGCGTGACGTCAACAACCATTATTTGGCAGAAGAAGCAAGTTACGCAATTCATTTGACTGTACAATTAATATAAGACGTTGAGAAATCTTTCGGGAACAGGAACAACTGTGGACTTTGAATGCCCAAATCGAGAATATTTGAGTACAAACCAATTTTCCTCTGTTGATGCCGGGTTTACATTCAGAGAATATAGTCATCGTCTTATGTATTATTTTACTATCATTATAATTTAAACTTGGTCATTCACGATTTTATCCCATTACATATTGTTCATGAAATTGTTTTGTACTTGTACATCAGTATTTTGTTTTGTCTTTATTATTTGAATAGGAAACGTCGTAAAAACTTTACAATTATACAATTAGACACGATCCACGTTGACATAATGACCCAGTGGCCTACAATTAAATATTTCTCTCAAAATACTACTTTCTGGACAGTCCAAATTAATAACATGGTCAACTTCAACCACCGTGATTTGCCAGGTATATCAGCAAGAGCGAATCAAGAAACTTTACAAGATGAAGATCAGGTCATGTTTGATAACAACTCTGACATGATAACCCTATGACCCATATTTTACTTGTTTTCTTTACAAATCGATGCTTTTCTACAAAAACCTCGTAACTGCAGCTTGTTTTAAGCTGCAGTTACGAGGTTTTTGTTGAAAAGTGACGGAATGAGATCATCATCATCATCATCTTAATTATACAGCTTCAACAACGCTCGATTGTTACACGGCAAGTGAAAATGAAAACCTTTATGATTTATATCGTGCAATAGACGGAAATTATTAAACGTGAAGTATTTTGTGTCTTCTTTAAAGCCAGCTGCGGATCCAGGATTTCTGTGAGGGGGGTTCGAATATGCAAAAAGGGGGGTTCGTTTTCCTAGTTTTACACAATATTGACTGAATTTCTGCATGAAATTGAAATAATCTGGCTTCAGAGGAGGGTTCGTTTGAAACCCCCCCCCCCCGAACCCCCTCTGGATCCGCCACTGAAAGCGGTTAGCAATCTATCGTAATCCGACTTGATTTAGTGCATACATGACCAAATTAAAGAAAGAAAGAAAGAAATCACAAATCAGACATAATTTCTGCTTGTGGCTATCACTCATAGAAGTTGAAAAGATATCGATGGTGTCAAACATCGTCGCTTTTCAAAGAAAACCTCGTAACTGCAGCTTGTTTTAAGATGTAGTTACGAGGTTTTCGTTGAAAAGCGACGATATAGTACTTGAAAAGACAAGTGGAAAATTGCTTGTAACAACACAACAATGGTCGCAACAGAAGCAGAGATGTTAGGGTTCTGTGAAACTGGTTATTATTGAAGATTTCTAACCTGTTTTAGCTATGGTAACAACAGTTTGGTCGCAGGAAAGTTAATTTTCAGCCGCTCGAGTGCTTTTGTTGTGTCTCCAAGTTCTGAATTTTAAGACGTAATAATCTAATCATAATATGCCCTATATATCAAATATACACGCATGATAAAATACGACGCATTTAATGAGGGGTCCCGAAATATAAACTGGTTTCGTATTATAATATTTTAGGGATTTTCAGGGAAACGCCCTTCACAAAAATTGTTGTAGCAGGATTATATTCATTCGTTATTGAACGACAAAAAATAGAAATGGCCATTTTGAAAATTACTTGAAAAAGAAAAACCAACAAAACAAAATAAAAAAAGGTAACAGAGGAAGAAATGAGAATGTTGTAGCACGCAAACATGCAAGGAAAAGGAAAAAACGACTGGTTCTCAGTATTTCCCACTTTTGTCTTAATGGTTGCCATATACGTTCTTCTAACAAAACAAAGTATCGTATGGGAGACGTCAAAATAAATGAGGAACACAGACATAATCTTAAGGTAGTCCACTCCGATGAAATTCGCGTGACGTCGGAATCATTCGAGCAAAGTCGAAAACACTCGGCGGTGGAACTTTCCACCGCCGAATGTTTACGACCGCGCCCGGAAAGGTTCGGATACGTTACAACGACGCTCGGAAAAATCTGATGTTTTATGTACATGTATCTCAAAATGGCCACATTACGGGTATTCTACCCTAAAGTGACATTTCGTCGGTGTAAATGCAAAACCTCGTATGTCGATTGGTGCGATTTTCAAAGTACAAACTTGTGTGCCCTGTGTAGACGATTCTCGCAGGTTTTGAGATATTTTGACTGATCAGTATTATTGACACATTATCTGTGAACAATATGTCCAAATTTCAAGTAAGACAGTTCAGTTTGGGAAAAGTTACTACACTTTTTTCCCTCCCCTTTGAAATTTTCCAAAACCGAGATACGATGTTTTGCATTTACAACGACGATTTCACAATAATTTTTACATGAATTTTACTTTTATTCTATCTGAAAGAGCATGTTTTATTATGAAAATTCTGAAAATTTCAAACCAAATTATTGAACCGTTTACGAGAAATATACATTTTTGTGCTAAAATTAAACAAATTGTTGTGGACAACAGTTCAGATTTATATAGAATATGTCGTTTCTGTCTCAACTTTAAAGGCGTGTTTTTCGCTTATAAATAACAACGTCAAAGAACTGATTGCATTTCTACGCATTAGAAAAAACTATCTTTGCATCAAGACATACTTTTAAAAATGAAATAAAAGTGAAATGTCACTTTAATGGAAATTGAATAAAGCGTCACTCTTAATAAGACATCATTGAGATGGCGCTCCTAACACCTTGGTGGAAAAACAGATCGCAAGAGATATATTTTTTTTCTTTGTAGTTAAAGAAATCATACACCATAAACATCGACAGTTCATCCGGAAGACTGGGGTGGCGGGAAATCGAACTAGCAACCATAGTGTTACAAATCCAACGTGTTACCACTGTACAAAATGCGCTAAAAATAAATAATAGACGAGGATTTGGCGGAAAAAAATAAGGATTCCCAATCATACATTGTGTTCTCTTGTACATTAGTTCTGCAAACAAGTTGGTTTGGGTTTATTTTATAATGCCGCGTTTTAAAGTTTATTTTTTGACACTTGTCGTTTATTTAAATCTGACTGATATCCAAAATTTGTAAAACTTCTCGACTCGTAGTAAATTCTATTTTTAGTAACTTACTCAATATTTACAATAACAAACACCCCCAGCGCACGCGAACAACTGCAGCGAGGCAGGGGGCAAAACACGTTCTAGTAAATTCAAAACTCTTTTTAGTTTAAAATTTTGAAATTTTCCCTTCAGATCTACATTTCAATCTCGAAAGATTCTGATTTCAATGACTATTATGTTCGTGTCACAGCCCCGTTGCAAGAAGTCTGATCGGGAGCAATTTTCTCACGAACATTAGCCTAACTGACTTTGATGACCAAGAACCCAAGACCTGAGGCCCGTATTACTAACGATCGTACGTTTGATTCTTGCATAATTACTTGTAACAACAGCCCTGATTGGCTCAGTCGGATTTCTCGTGCAATCAGATGTCTTGTTACACAGTTTACACAAAAACTTGATCGTAAGATGTTTAGTAATACGGGGCCCTGGTTTTGACGTCCCAAGCAGAAAATGCTTGGGAAAACATTGAGACAAAAGAAGAAAATGCTGATACTCAGCATTTTCTCCTTTTGCCTCAATATTTTCTATGATTTGTTTTACACTAATCCAATCTATTTCAACGATGTTTTGTCTTCTGCATCAGCTTTGAATTTGGACCACCCTAAAATTTTGTCGTTTTGGAAATGGTTAAGGAAATGAACCAAGATCTGGAAAGGGAACCGTGTAGTATTAAAGACTACGTACGGCATCATGTGCTTAAGGTAGTCCAAACCTAATGAGATTCGCGTGAAGTCAGAATTATTAGGGCGACGTCGATTTAGTATTCGGCGGTGGAACTTTCCACCGCCGAATGTTTACGACCGTGTTCGATTAGGTTCGGATACGTAACGACGCCGTTTGAAAAAAAAAATCCGATGATTTAGTTATCTAAAAATGGCCACATTACGGGTACTCTATCTTAAAAGAGAGTCCATATTGTTAAAAGAGAGTCCATATTGTTGTGTTACAGAACTGTTGTAGAAGTTAAATTGGAGACCAACATGGGTCTTGATCAGACAGAGTGTATACACAGACTGATCTGGAATCAAGATGATCTCAAATGCCATGCGGGCCATTTTCCCAGGTCTCGACTAAAATATGTTTTGAAAACACCTAGGAAGTTGAAGCATATTTTCTCTATTTTATCTTTTGCGTTTTTCGTAATTTGGCACGATTTTCCCAAGTCAAATAAAATTGGTTTTTTTTTTTTCATGAATTTGGGCCAAAATGTGCATCGACTTTATTGCGCACATCATTTCAAGCAGATAAAATCGTCTTTTTTACCTTATTTGGAAAAGAAGTATAAAATAGTGTCAAAATATGAAACGTTGTTCAAGTGCATATTGACCTCAAAGCTAACAAACGACGTAAAAAGTAGTATCATATCGTCGATCTCGATCATAAACGCCGTAACTACAGCTTGAATAAGGTTTAGTTACGGCATTTTCGAACTTAACCGACGGTTTGTAGACGCGGAAGATTAACATTGTCTAGTCTAAATAAACCTATAATTTGGCAGGTTAATCTGAGCTGTTACGTTAGTGCACGTAAAAAAGATAATTGAAATCAGCCTTAAACCATTACCTGACGACAAATTTTGAACCTGTCCCATTCGGGAACGATTTTATAAAGTAAATCGTGACGTAATTTCGGACAAACAACGGTATTTCGTTGGTGTAATTCAAAAACCTCATAACTATAGCTTGATTTAAGCTTTGAATACGAGATGTTAAAAAGACATCGACGATTTCATGTAAATTTAAATGTTGCAGACGACAATTTCAAGTGGTTGAAATTTACATTCATTGGTCTTTTTGCGTAGAAAACATTGTGGGAAATGAAGAAATTGCTTGTGACAATGTTTTCTTAAGCCTTTAACTTGTGGGGCGTCGAAAGGCGTCACTGTGTGGTAATGGGCATTTTCTCATTTTCTTCCAATGCTTCTCGTACTATACGACTTTACATCTATAATTCTAAACGTTGTTCATGGTTGCTTGCCTCGATTTTTTTTAGAAATACACATGTAACATAAATATTCAGAGTCTGACACGAGACTATGAGTAAGGGTCCAATAGCAAATCCACGGAGCATTTTCAATACTTGAAATGCCCTTGAAAATGACATTAGAAAACAGTGTAACAAAAGATGCATTGAAACGCAACATGCATGAACATGCGTGTTTACAGACGACAAATCAAGATCACGTGTTTTATGGAGGGTAACGACCTATTAAAATGCAGACGAGAATATCTATTACGTAACAGTTAGATTGTAATCAATAAAGTGGTCTGCTGCAGGTTTTACTGCTGCTTATCCTTAACAATGTTAACTGAAAATTGTATTATTACTTCATAACAGTTTCCTCTTCCAATACTTAACCCATTACCACACAGTGAGTCTTTTTGACTCTCCTAATGTAAATGGCTTGCGAAAACGTTGTAGAAAATGAAGAAATTGCTTTTGACAAGCAATTTCTTCATTTCCCACAACGTTTAACCAAAAAAGTCCAAAACATTTTAAATTTCATTCACATGAAATTGTCGTCTGCAACATCTTTGAATTTGGAACAGCCAAAAATATTGTCGTTTGGTAATGGGTTAATACAGCACTTTCAAAGAATAAACCCTTTCCCAAACAAGACATGTTCCAACTTGAAAGCTTACACAGACGAGAAAATGGATATTGATAAAGAAAACAAACATTTTCTCCCTTTTTCTAAATATTGTTATTACTATAATCTGTTTAAATGATATTTTTATGATTACATATTTTGTCGTCTGCTGCATCTTTGAAATTTGAACAGCCAACCTTTTGACGTTTGGAAAAGGGTAAATCATTTGTTTCATGCAAAGAAATAGCTTTTGTGTTACGTCATAGCTCCATTTAACATGCATTGAGTTGTATTGTTTATACAGACTCTGCTATTTTCACACGACGTACTAGATTTTGTACGTGTTACAACATGTCTTTGACTCTACTGGATTAATTCATCTAAAGCATCTCAACCAAACGAGTAACAAAAAGTACATTCTAAAGAGCATGAATATGACGCAATTCTGATAGCTTTGGTTGTATTAGTTTGAAAGCAATGAAGTTAAAAATTGAGGTTTAAGGGTTGCTCACAGCAGGTCCGTAGGAAGCAATTTCTTATGGGAGGCTAAAGCCCTTGTCCTTAATATTGGGGAGGGGGGGCTAATTTGGATATTCCCAGATTCCCAGTGTAAAATTAAAAAAAATCGGCATTTTGGGCCAACTTTGGGGGAGGGGGGCTAAGCCCCCTATTCCCCCTGTTCCCACGGGCCTGTCACATTGCTAAAGAATAAAGATTCGGTTATTTGCAGCTTTACTGCTTTACTAGAAAAAGTTATTTATAAACACTTCAGCAAGCTACAAGTCATTATTAAGATTATGTCTGTTTCATAATACATATTCATGGTTTTTTGCAACCTAACAACATGCGCAACTCTACGCTACCAAAGTTCTCATCTCATCTTTCAAATGATCATTTTCTTCATTTCGCTGAAAGTTTTCTCGTGTTTTAACCTAAAATTAAGCTAACGTTGGATTTTAATCAGATTTAATAAACAGTAATAATCAAGTTGAATGCTTTCTACTAGTCTACATTATAGTCGGTTACGTTCGAAAATGCCGTAACTACAGCTTGAAAAGCTGTAGTTACGGCATTTTCGAACGTAACCAACGTTAGAACTGTGCAGGTACCGGTGAATTACCTAATATTAGGTTGAGTCATTCATCTCGCTTACTTCAAAGGCGTCGGTGTCAGGTATGTCGACTTTTAACAGATTCAGTCTGACAAGTTAGTACCAAAATTGCTTTGTCTACGATGTTTATAAGATCACAAACCGGCATTATTTGACAGATCGTACTACAAAGTGACATAAATTATGCAGAAAATGCATTCTCTTTCATTTTTCCCGCGCTTACCTTTATTCGCAATGATTACAAAATCAACGGCAACTTTTGAGAGAAATTTAAGAAACATTGACGAAGGAAGCACTTTGGAATGAAACGGCAGCAGAAGTCGTTTGACCCAGGTAATTGACAGGGCCATGTTTTACAGAGGCCTTATAAAGGATTACTTGTTTGATTTGACATGGTAATGACCTTAAAGCTAGATATATATCGCTGCTTTTCAACGAAAACCTCGTAACTGCAGCTTAAAACAAGCTGCAGTTAAGAGGTTTTCGTTGAAAAGCGACGATGTTCGTTTTTGGCAAGTACACTAACATTGTCTTAGCATACATCAAAATAATGGTCCTTTAAAGGGACATATCATTCCAATTTCATTATTTGTCTTGGAGCAAAAATTGGTTATTCTAATGCGTAGAAATGCTATCTGTTTTTTGAAGTTGTTTCTTATAAGCGAGAAATATATCTTTAAAGTTGAGACAGAAATGACAAAATCCATATAAACCACAGCAATTTTATCACAAAAATATATATTTCCCGTAAACGGTGCAATATTTTGGCTTGAAATTTTCAGAGTTTTCATAAGAAAATGTGCTCTTTTAGATAAAAATAAACATGAAGTTTTTTTTAAAAAAAAAGTGAAATGTCACTTTAAAATTCTTGATAATACCACCATATACATATGTACTTACTATTTGTCAAAGCCTAAATCAATCGGCCCTTTCCCAAACATTGACGATTTAAATAGAATGTGCTTGTGAAACCATGCAGACAAATAAACAAAAATCGGTAACAAGCATTTTCAGCAATGCACCAATCATTTGTGGTGAACTCGGCCAAAGCGTGGGACGTTTTTTCGCGATCATAGTATTCCGTCGGTGTTTCTATAAAATATCGTAACTACGGCTTCGATAAAGCCGTAGTTACGAGATTTTATAACAACACAGACGGTTTGTCAATACATATCGGTAAACCCGGTGTATTTTTAGAACAAATTCATTGTTATTAGAAAAATTATCCAATCAGATCTTTAAACTCACATTTAAACGCAAAATATCTGTACCTTGTTGTAGCGAAAAACGTCCCTCGCTTTGGCCGAGTTCACCGCCAATGTGTACACAATTGCTATCTTTGTCAGCATCAGTTGTGTCGTCTACAACAGCTTTCTAACTGGATTGGTATCAATTTTCGCTTTTTGGTAAACACAACTTCCCAGCAGAAAATTGACAATCGCGAAAGTGAAAAGTTCATTGCGCTACAGAGAAATTGTGCCAGGTGCGCATGTCTGGATCATTGTCATAAAAACGCTTTACTACCAGGACGTTTTGCCATGAGCGTCTGGCAGAACCTCAACCAAAGACATGTTTTTGGCAATCTGTCATAAAAACGCCCGCAGAAATTAACAAATTCTCGGTTGGGATGTAATGTTGTCCGATTACCATGACATAATCCTGTTCTTGTGAGAAACATCGTGACCTGTAAAATGACAGAAGGGTGGAGAGAGATATGTGACGGAATACATATCAGAAGAGATGGGAATAATAGAGAAGAAAAAGAAAAAATAGCAAACAGATAGACGGAGAATTTACTTGCTGAGAGATCAATACAATTTATACTAAGCCAAATGGATGCTATAACGTGTAAAAGCAGTCTGATCATAACCTTAGCTGATCTCCAAAAGTTGCTGCCAGTCCGAATTAAACTATCAGTGATTAGCACAGGCCGATTCGGATCGATGTTGGCCTTAAAAGTCATAGGGGCCCATTTTTATTGATCTAAGCTCATTCAAATTCTAACAAGTGACACAGTTTAAAAACAAAATCAAATCGATTGTAGTTTACATCATTCAGAAAATATATTAAGCTCGCATTCAAAATGATGAAATGCTCCTTTTCTACTAGATCTATTAGAGCCTGTGCTTGTTTAAGTTACAAGCAGAAATTACATGATAATTCGCTACCATAAGTTAAGGACTGAACAAAATTCTAGAATTCCTTTTTGTCTTTCCTGATAAGGTCAGACGTAACTTGCGTCAAGTGTACTAGTATAATTTAGACACTGGTTTACCCCACCCATCCGTCTAGAGTAATAAAACATAACAGTTACGATATTACTACTTACTAATTCTCATCTTCATTAACCCTTTCCCAAACAAGACCCGGTTTTGACGTCCATAGAAGAAAATGCTAAGGAAAACATTGAAACAAAAGAAGAAACTGCTGATAACCAGCAGTTTCTCCTTTTGTCTCAATATTTTCTGTGTCATATTTTATACAAATCATATCTGTAATAACATCCATTTTGTCATTTGTGACAGTTTTTGAAATGGATTACTCTAAAATGTTGTCGTTTGGGAAAGGGTTAATTACCCATTTCTCTTGTTATTACAGTGCCAAAGTCAAGAGGATATTTGGAAGTTGTCAAGCTACACATTTTCCAAAAGCAATTCTTTGTTTTGTTAGAATCATACTAGCTCTGTCCCACATCGGGGAGAAAGCAGAAAGACAGAAAAAAGAAGCATGTCGAAATTCAAAACATTTACAGAGAAAAAATTTCAAGTCATGCAATATTTGAATTCTTGGCTTTCTGGTTAGGGTTAGGATTCTATTTTAACCCATGACCAAACAACACAATTTTAGATTGGTCCAAATTCAAAAATGTTGCAGACGACAATTTCAAATCAATGATTTTTAAGTTTTTTTTTGTCATTTTGTGGAGAAAACATTGTGGGAAATGAAGAAATTGCTTGTCACAAGCAATTTCTTCATTTTCCACAACGTTTTCCCAAGTCATTTGCTTTAGGGGATTCAAAAGAGTCATTGTGTGGTAATGGGTTAAAACTGTTCCGCGACATTTAGACCGCCGAAGTCATAGTTTTTTTTGTTTTTTTTTTTTTTTTTTTTTTTTTTTTTGGGGGGGGGGGGGGGGGGGCTAACCAGTCAAATTTTAATTTGAAAAATAGGTCATCGGCTTTGCTTATTTGAAAGATATTAGTGTTTTAGATTAGGATGTTCACACCTTGTTGACGAAATAAACATTTAAAGTCGATTTTACTGAAATAAATACAACTTGATGACTTTGACAGCTTAAAACCATGATTGACAGTTTCGTATGTCGGATTTTGATGTTTGTTTCTAATGTAAACGCCTAAAGCGTCAACAACTAGAGGGTAAGGTGACTGATATTCCAATGCCCTGGTTTAGTGATTTACGTTGTATGTAATAAGGAGCTAGGTGAAAAAGCCTTGTTAAAGGTAGTCCACTCATAGTAAGATTCGCGCAACGTCGGAAGTTTTCGTGCGACGTCCTAGACATTTGTTTTGTATCAGAACAAAATCGGGCGACGTCGTAAACATGCGGTGGCGGAACGGTCCACGTTCCTCCACCGATTGTTTATGACGTCGTCCGAACGTCCCGTGAATCTTATTGGGTGTGTACTGCCTTTAAGTGTGGACTAATCACGCTTGTGCCACCTGACATCACAGATTTAATCATTTTTAAAGTTTAAAAGGGTCAAAAGAGAAAACAATATTTAAAAAAATGAGAGTTGTTTGATTTTCCATACCTACTAGAATGTGCGAAAAAAGCAGCTCTACTTTTTTCAGTTTCAATATCTACCTTCAATATGCTCTATCAAAAAATAAAATAGACGCCTAAATTTGTCGGTTCTAAACTTTTTGGTTGATGCCAACTGTACATTATGAGGTTCCTCTTATACAGAACATAAACTGCCATTTATTTCGTAGTCTTAGATATGCTTTGAAATCAAAATAATAATGCAACTACATGTATAGTAAAACATATTCAATTTAATTTTGTTGAATTCAGCATCTTTAGTAAAAATCTAAGTATGTACATTTCAGCTTGACATGTCACATGTAGATAATAACACAATCGATTGACATCTGTCATGTTTATTTTCATCCATGACGAACAAATCGATGAATTTCAACACTTATCGTGTAAAATCATTTCCTCCCTCTTTATTAGTCATAATTATTATATCGGATGGGGAGGCTGCTTGAAGTGGTTATAGTGGTGTAATTGACGCATTGCTGGAAACGCCCCTTTTTGCATTCTTTAGACATAAGTCCTTAGATCACATTGAGAGAAAATATCAAAATTCATGCATTGAGACCGAAGAGTTTCCCGATAAGCCTACGTGTAAACGCATGCGGATCTTATTTTCCAAATATGCACTTATTTATATTTACAAGAGTAACTTTTCAAATTTGAGCGAAAGACTTGGACGATACAAAATTAAAAGAAATTCTCCAAACTACTTCAATTATTTTCCCATGGTAACTATTTCGAAGTATGATGACTGTTTTGATCATCAGGAAACGCCCTTTTAACTCATACTTGTGAAATCGATTGCTATCGATTGATTTCGAAATGCCTGTGACACCTTTCCGAAAATCTCCCTTAAAATTATACGATTTTTTACGACTGTCAATTTGTTTCCATCATTAGAACAACTTTCAGTCAAGCCAGAAAAAAACGCGCAAATATCATAATTTATTTGCTGAATTGATTCAAGAAGCTTTACATTGATAGTCCATATAGGAAAAAGATTGGTCTGATCGTTTGATCAAACAGAGAGACTCTTTACACGTCAAAATATATTGTTTAAACTAAAAAGTGTAATTAAACTCGAATATGACATCAAATGACAATAAGCGCTGAATAAAGGAATGATTACTTATCATAAATTTGTTCAGACATCGTCTTGCAATAGAGGTCAGTGTGAACACTTTTGTATTCCATTTCTTTATCAATAATCATCAAAATTTTCTGTAAACAGTGTAATGATGTAGGGTGTTTCTCATGCGTAGTAAGCGACTACTTCAGTTTATTTCCCCTTCATGATGCAACTGCGTATCTATTTTGATCTACATTCGATGAGATTTTTTATCTAAGTGGTTATCTATAAGTAGTCGTGATTGTTATTAATTGTCTTAAGATTTGATTATTTACCCTTTCCGTTTAATACACATCTTTCAAAGTCTCATTAGCACTTTAAAATATGATATTTAAAGATAATCACACATTTCTTTGATGTCCCCATTGACTGTTTCACATCAGAAGAAAGAACAAACATAATACATAGAATTACACAGTAGGTCCACATAATAACACTTGTTGACGCCCCGCAAAGTACAGGCTCTGGAAAATATTTTTGAAAACGACGAAATCGCTTGTAACAAGCCATTTCCTCGTTAACCACAATGTTTTCTACATAAAAAAAAATAAAATTTATTCACCTTACATCTTCATTTGCATTGTCTAAGAATTTGGTCTAGTTAAAAATTGAGTTGCACAGTAACGCATTCAAGTGCCTAAGAACAGGATTGGGATATATCTACCATAAAAGGTATCATTTTATCAGAAAAATGCCAAAATAATTTGTACAAAATAATACGTTTAACTCAATTTCGAATTAAAATATTGTAACGTATTATACGGTATATTCTCAAAACTTTGTATATTAGCAAGTGTGAACTCATTTATCTTCTGCGTTTTAAACGATGTTTGTGGTTTAGATGTCAGCTTTTTCTATTTCTTACCGTTTAGAAATCCTTATGGTAATGTTTACAATGTCTAGAACAAGTGTAAAATGTGATCATGGCAATAACAAATTTGACAGAAGTCTGCCAACTCTTTACAAGTACCATTTTTCTCTCATATGTAAACTTGTATAATAATCTAGTCTGATATACATGTATTTATATCATAAAAATTGTCGCGTGATACAAGTTGTGGTTTTGAAGGTGTCTAGGATGAGGTCACCATTTTATGTTTTATCCTTTCCCAAACGGCAAAGTTTTAGGGTGAAAATTAATATTAATGAACGTTATCCTATGATAAATATACTCATATACTCCAATCTAAATAAATTTAGATATTCTCTCTCAGTAACATCTAACGACCACCCGTTAGGGGTCATCTTCTGTGACATTTCTTTGGACCAATCAGATTGTAGCTTTGGAAAAGTCGAAAGAAATTTGGCATAGGCACGGTCATGCGCAGTACACTTCCGTTTCTAAGGATAAAAAGATTAGTAGCCATTGTCGCCACCGGTGCGGTGATTTCACTACAAAGACAAAGACCAAAGTCCGTTAATTTTGAGAGCAAAGATATGGCATTTATGAAGTAGAAAGTTTTCGGTACATTGTTGACTTTACCAGTAACAGTTATAGACGATCATCACGCTGACCTGAAATAAAGCGATGTCAACTTATGAACGTATAAAGCATATATTGGCAATTTGATTTGTTATGAAAATGTTAATTTGAAAAAATAGGGAGACAAAAGGGTGTAACTTGAGTGGGATTCGAATGCCTAACCACTGGCATTTAAGTCGGCAGCTCTACCACTGAGCTATTCGGCCAACTAATTCTGGGTGCGTCAATACATAATTTATATAGCCTATGCTCAAAATTAAACACCGCTTTATTTCAGGTTAGCGCGATGATCGCATAAAACTGTTACTGCTAGTGTCAAAAATATACCGAAAGCTATCTACTTCATTAATGCCATATCTTTGCTCTCAAATTTGACGAACTTTGCTCTTTTCTCGGTGTCAAGCGCATGTCAATCAACCGCAGCCATTTTGGTGTTGTTGTCAAGGACAAAAGACCTGCGTTTGCAACGAGCGTTTTGATTGGTTGGTGTGGAAATAGAAAAAATAGACTTTCCCAGGTCAGAAAAGATGACCCCTAATGGGTGATCCTCAGATGTAACATTATGAAATGAGATGAAATAAGTTGCATCTGAATTCATTCAGATTGCATATACCCTTTCCAATATCGACAAAACCTAGATTAATTAGTTATAGAAAAAAATACTTCTGGGCGTATATTTTGCATCTGAAGGAACGTAAAGCATTGAGAGAAAAGTAGAAAATGCTCGTTATCAGCATTTTCTGTTTTCCTTTATGTGCTTTTCAAAACATTCATGACAGCATTAGGTACGTTAAAGATCAGGGTTAGTATGGAAAAGGGACACATAACAGTTTTATCATAATTTGCGGTTTATTGTTGTTTATGCACGTCTGCGGTTAGGTCGCATGATTTTTAACTAACCTACTAGCCTAGATGCGTGCCAAGCTTAAATGTGTGACGAAACAACGACATAAACCATTCGTCGAGACTTCGGCCGACTTCGTATTTTTTCCGTAAATTTTGAGAACCCGATAACACCCGAGGTGCTCAGCTTGAGACACAAACGTTAAACAAGCGTCAAGTTGATATCAAAACGACACTTTTAATTCTTCCCATACTACAAAGATATTTCAAAAGCTGTTGCGGAGGATAAATTGGTGTTAATAAGGAAATGAATTTTGTACAATAAAGCTCAGAAAACATTGAGACAAAAAGGAAAAAAAAATGCTGGTCACTTCTAGTAGTAAGTCCATCCCCACACAGTGACTTCTTTTGACTCCCTGCAACACTTTTACTTTGGAAAACATTTTGGAAAATACAGATATTGCTTTTTAGAAACAATCTCTTCATTGCCAACAATGCTTTCTACCTTTATAGACCAAACTGGTAAAATTTCAATCACGTTATATTGTCGTCTGCATTATCTTTGAATTTTGACGAGTATTACATTTCGGCGCCTGGTTATGGGTTAAAGAAAGTCATAGTATGCTAATTGTTTCGGCATTATATTACTCAACGATTATGATGCGAACAATCTGCAAACTCGACAGAATTTCTGGATCTAGAACAAGTGACTAATGCCCGGCTATATCATATTTACCGGATACATTAGTCATATTGTCTATATGTATGCTCTCCAGCAAAGTTGGAACAGGTCCCGATTTCCAGGGAGGTCTTCATTGATTCCAGAAAGCATTATCGCGTGCAGTACATATGAATGATCATTTCTAAATTATGTCACGGTATGAATCACGGTGGAGAATCAAGTGATACAACATTTTCGATAAATTTCAATAATTTTTTTAATATATGACCGATTTGAGAAAAAAAACAATATAGGAGAAAAGGACGTGGAAAGAGATTTGCCGAATGCTAATGATCGTTTAAAGTCAGCTGATAAAAAAGTTATTAATGACCAACCCGTCAATAATTTTTATCAGCTTAATTGTAAAAGATTTACCACCTCTAATTTCTGATATTTTTTTCTACGTAAACCGAATTCAAATTGGTTAAGTAATAGCACAATTATTGGTATTTTTTTAATTTGTTTTGTCACGTGAATCACAGCCGTATTAATACTATCCCAAAGCTTAATAATTGCAGAATGTCTTTCCGAATCTGAATAAGTTGTAGTTTTGACATGTTTTAACGTAACCGACGAACAATATGGTCAATAAAATAGCATGAAACATCTACACCCGTCATATTGCGGTACGCGTTACTTATATCATATGGTTGACATAGATCTAGTCGTGTTGGACAGAGTTACGCAAAAGTAGAAGAAAAATAAAAGCGGTCAGGTTATGAAACATAGACTAAGTCTTTCTTTGCGGTTTCTACAAGCTGGTGACATGCAGACGGACATACATAAATTTAATTCACATTGAAAAATATATGGAATTGAGATGAGAAAATGCAATAGATCTAGTTACAATTTCAACATAAACAAATTGTTTTAGCGACATTTTGCCTCTTATTGGGATATTTTTCAAAAGTTCATAATGCCCGCTTCTTATTTTTTGACAGGTCTAGTTGACAGATTTGATTTGATAATTCAGAACATTGTATCGGAATTGTTTATGTTAACCCCATTAATATAAACAATTGAGAGTTATTCTTTTCAGTTTACCTTTTCCTAGACATATCATTTTTTAGGTTGAATTCTTAAGGCTGACCAAGTCACTTTCTCGCAAACTGTAATCTTGCTTAAGGCCTCTGATATTAGTCTTATGTACTTGTTATAAAAGACAGCTGTTTAATATTTTAAATGTGTTTCTTCTATTGTTAAATTCGTGTAAGATATTTATGTAAACAGTCAAATGGTGAGAAGGGTAAATCCAGACTTCAAAAAATAGTTCCAGAAGGACAATGACAGATGACGAATGTTTTTGTTTTGTGAAGGACATGTTCTGTGTCACATTTTCTCAACACCTCCGTATATGAAATAAGAGCAAATTATGAACACGATGTCGCTAAGTAGGTAAGAGGCTAGCGCCTCTTACCTATACTTATACAGCTTGCCCATTGTCAAAGAAACTTTTTGGAACGACCTATTTGCATAAAAACCATGTATTTATTAAGTTTCTATCTTATATTCTGCCAAGTACCCAAACCACAAGAATTTATGAACAGGTGTGATGTTAGGATAAAATTCTAAATTGTGAATCTCATTGCTTTGAAAATAAGATCGGTGTCGTTAAAGAAGTTGTTGCTAACATTTTTCTGTATGCCTTTAATTATTTTTCAAAGAAAGGCTGTCATGTTTTGTAGAATTTGTTAATCTCATGAAACGTATTCTAATCCCAACGAAGGTTCTTAGACCATGATCTGGATAGCTTTTTGAAAGCTGAATATAATTCGCTTCAAAACTGTGCTTAAAAAATAAAATGGCTGACCAAAAAGGAGAAATTTTGACAGCCTGAGACCTGGCCATGGTTTCTCGAAAAAACTTAAGTACATACTCATGAGTACATACTCAACTTCAATGGAATACTCTTCAACGTTGAAGGTTATTCGATTGAAGTTCACGTGGAGTTCGCGAGATTTGAGTACGGAGCTCAGATTTGAGTCTGAGAACGTACTTAAGTTTTTTCGAGAAACAGGGACTTGACTTTCCTAAAATAATTAATTCTGAGATATTTTGTTTCACTTGGACAAGAAGGGTGTAAGTACTGAATACTAGGACCATCCTGCATGTACATGTATATGCACACTGATCTTTGTCTATGCCACCTGTCGAAAGAGATTGATATGCGGGTACACATTATGAAATGTTATAACAATTGTAGTTTGCATTTCGCAAAAAAATCAAAGTACTGAAAGTACTGTTGGGAAGCAAATTTGTTAATAATGTAGGCCTGTCTAGAAGTAGAGTACTTTGATTAGGTACTTTGATTATCCATTTGAATACCTTGAATACTTTGATTCGTAGATCACATTGATTAGGTACTTCATTGACTAAGCAGCCAGTCTACAATATTTCCAGTCTATTTTTTTTTATTTTTGGACTGACTCATTTGACGCATCACTTTATCCATTTTTGGATAAAAATCACTACGCGGTGCGCATAACTCCAAAATCCTGTCCCCAAAAAGTAGCAAGCAGAAAATTGCAACTACAAATACATTTGCAACAAAATAAAGTTTGATTTTCGTCTCAATTTCATCTAACAAAATAATTAATTCAAATTAGATTATTCATTTTACTCTATGCAAGCATATGAAGCAAATATGCCGCGTGACAGGAAGTCATGAGGAAGTACCATGTGTATGCATTTTATGGACGCTGACATCTTGAAAGTAGTTAACCCAGAATGCCCACCAGAGATAGATGGTAATCGACAGGTGGCGACATCTATTGGTAGATATTGTTAGGTACTTTGATTATCCAGAATACCTTGAATACTTTGATTCCATGCTGGAGTTGTATCTATTTTTAGCACAACTTCATGCATATTAATCGTCTGTGTAAGCTTTTAATAATATATATTTAATAGTTCAGTAAATTTGACTGACCCATTTACAAGGAAGGCCATTGGACTGATCTTTGAACCATTATAAAGCAAATTGCTACGTCGATCTTTTCTTGTCTTAGAGACATGATTAATTGAATGTTTCATTTTCAGTCACACAATTCAATATCTACACATAACTTCAGACTTGCATATTGAATGTTCGAATGACTGTTACATCATTAATATTTGCTTTTGATAGAACTATATATATTTATAGTGAGGAGGACCGGAAGATGTTGTGTGGTATGCAGAGAATGGTAAAGTGCAGAGACAGGTGGCTGCAAAGAGAAGCAAATTTTGCAAAATTTGCTTCCAAAAACCAGAAATCACATTATGCTCAGAAAATTTACTTGAAATTAAGAATCATGTCCTCTTTTCTTGTATTAGATCAAGATCCACGTGATAAATTTCGAAGATGTAATGATTCCTCAATGAAAAAGAATTAACTTTTTCCTAAACAAGACCAGATTTTGCCACCCGTATTGTAAAAGCTGGACAAATATTAACTTATTAAGACTAAAGAAAAATGCTGATAATCAGCATTTTCTCTTTTTGTCTAAAAATATTCTTATCATAGTGCACATAAATTTCCATTTTATTAAAGATAAAGTTTTAAGTCAGTGACAGCTTTCAATTTGGACTAGTCCAATATTTTGTCGTTTGGTGAAGAGTAAAAGGTGAGTTTGACTCACACAAGTTTCCTGGCTCTCTCTCACGGGAAAATTCTCGGAAATTCCCTCCTCGTGATGTTTTTTCACCTTTTCTTTTGTAGATAACACAAAAATGATACCTACTAAATAGTTCAAAAATGTTGGACGGCATGCTAAAAGTGGTCACTATAATTTGTTTGACTTTGGCCGATGTACTTTTATTAGTTGCTTATTCTTTGGCTGTGCACTTTGTACTTTTCAGATTAAGATGTACGTTCGGTTCAGTCAATGCACTTTCTCGTCGATCAATGTAATATCGACCTTGCTATTATCTTAAATGGTTTGCTTTATGCCAATTAAAGAAGTAAACATGCATTTGCCGTGTATCTAAATTAATGCACTTACGATCTTATTCAACATGAAATGTTAGAGAAAAAGGAATATCACGACAATGCATACAACAGCAGGGCTCTATGAGAACAAAACTCTGGTTAGTGTTAACCCTTTCCCAAACAAGACCTTGTTTTGACGTCACTTATAGAATAGGTTTGGGAAAACATTGACGCAAAAGAAGAAACTGCTGATAACCAGCAGTTTCTCCTTTTGCCTCAATATTTTCAATGCAATATTTTACACTAATATAATGATTTTCCATCTTAATTTTGTCGTCTGTAGCATCTTTCAAATTGGAGCACCCTGAAAATTTGTCGTTTTGGAAAGGGTTAAACAAGTGCTTACATACCTGTTCCGCTTAAATTTTCCGATGACTGGAACCGAAATTGGGTATTTGACCATTTGGTTAACGCTAACCAAAAATTATGCAATCGGGTCCAGAACTGCTTTTGTCGTGACTTCTACAATGATATGTGATTATTGGTTAGAAATAGCAATAACTCGCTCGTGAGAATAAATCCTCTTCAGCATATATTCTCGTTTTTGTTTGCAGCAAAATTAGCATTTATGACTAATCATTGAAAGCTAATTCTTGCAAATACAGGTTGCTCACTTCTCATCAATTAGACGATATCAAGTACAAAATAACAGTTTATATTTTTAGTGAAGAGTTTTAAGACAAAGCAAAATCATTCGTCTGGTATGCTTATTTCCTTCGACAAAACGACAAAATTAAGACTCGTTTGATTTCAAATCTGTTGCACACTTCAGTTTTATAATGACTTGAGGTAGTCCAACCCTAATGAGATTCGCGTCGGAATCATTCGGGCGTGGTCGTAAACATTCGGCGATGGAACTTTCTGCTCCTGTGTCTGAAAATTGGGGGGGGGGGGGGGGATAAATAGGATTTTACCTAAATTTTCAGCGTAGAATAAGGAAAATTCGGTGTTTCTGGCCAACTTTAGGGTGGGCGGGGCTCAGCCTCCTAGCCCTCAACCATCAGACATCTCTTAACCCTTTCCCAAACGACACAATTTCAGGGGTTCCTATTTAAGAGCCGCTGCAGACAACAGAACGGTTGTTGATAAAGGCGGTACATGTATTTGTATACAATGTAGCAGAGAAAGTATTGAGACAACAGGAGAAAATGCTGGTTATCAGCATTTTCTTCTTTTGTCTCAATACTTTTTCCAAACGTTTTTATTAGTGACGTAAAAAAACACCTTTTGGAAAGGGTTAAAGCAGCCCTCAAGTGGGAATAACACGCCATATTTGTAAATACTTGAAGAATCCACTTCAAGACGCTTGATGGTGGAAAACGTTTTCCTTCTTGTCAACAGTGTCCATGATTCGAAACGTAATTGCCACTGTTCAAATGAGACAATAATTCAATTTTGGTAAAATAGCTCTCATGAAAAAAAAAAACCTTGGTAACTCAAGTATATATTTCAACATAAAAAGTAAATGCAATGTTTCAATATGGTAATTACAATGTAAGTGGTTTTCAGAAATGTAATTACCATTAACATAAACATCTTTAGTTTAAGTACACGCACACTTCAGTTGCAGAGGCACTTGACCCTAGGCACAGCTTCAGGTCATTATGTCCGTATTTGGATGCGTAGTTAGACATGGAAGGCATGGGCGGATCTAGAGGGGGGTCAGGGGGGTCTGGACCCCCCCCCCTGGCATTGGCTGAAAATTGAATTTGGACTATATAAATTTAGCGTAATGATTCATATTTACTACATGTTAAGCCATAATTTGGGCTTGGCCCCCCCCCCCCCCTGGAAACAAATTTGGGCTCGAACCCCCTTGGAAAAAAATCCTGGATCCGCCCTTGGAAGGTCGGAAGCAAAGATTTCGCAAAAGAGCAAGAATACATGGATGTTTTGGGGGGTTTTTTTTAATGTATGCAAATGAAAAACGCTATGCTATTTCGCAGCCTACAATTTTTAGATTAAAACATATTATAGCAAATTCTGAAGTTTTTAGAGTACAGACAGACAGAACAGACAAAACGATATCGCTTCTTTTCCACGACCCATGGAAGAGTGGGCTTACCCCTTTCCTAACGACAAACATTCGGGGTATTCTGTTTTGAAAGCTGTTTCAGATGATAAATCTGATTATAATAAAGGTATTTTTTGTGAATAATATAGTACATAAATGATTGAGGCAAATGCGAAAATGCTGATTATCAGCATTTTCTTCTTGAGTCTCAATGTTTTCACAAGCCTATACTGATAGGGACGTCAAAACAGGTCTTGTTTTGGAAAGGATTGAAGTAATTGTTTCGCGCAGTGTTACTTTTTGTTATATTGTGCTACGCATTTAGATATCTGTACATTTTAAGTAAAGTATTTTCAAAAAACCAAAGGTATTTTTTGGAATCTAGAAATCGTAAATGCATCATACTTATTTTGATTATTTTATTACACTTTGTTTACGTTTGCACCTATAAATCCCGACCAAATAGCTAAATCTAAACCAACATGCTGCCACAGGAATTCAACTTTGGCACGATATTAAACCAGAAGTGGCTTATTTGATTAGCATCGTAATTCTTTAACCCTTTCCCAAACAGCAAAATTTTAGGGTGATCCACTTCAAAAAGTGCCAAAAATGACGAAATGGATGTTATTAAAGATAGAATTTGTGTAAAATATGGCATAGAAAATATTGAGACAAAAGGAGAAACTGCTGGTTATCAGCAGTTTCTTCTTTTGTTTCAATGTTTTCCAAAGACATTTCGTCAAAACCAGGTCTTGTTTGGGAAAAGGGTTAATATCCCTGCATATTACCTAGAAAATTATATCCATTTAAATATGGAATTTGTGTCTTTGTAAGTCTTACTAGATTTTCGATATTATGATTAAAAGCCCATTTGCACTTATTTGCACGTGTATTTTAGCATGAATGTGGGAAAGGGGCCCTTATAGCATTTTGGAAAATCGAGTTTCGAGATAAGCCTTTTGTTAAATGTACAGTGTAGTCTAAAATGGGTCAAATCTACTAACTTACAGTTGCTACTGGTCAAAAAAGCTATTGTAGAATCTTCTCTGATGTAAATACGCTCTTTGATATTTTGATTTTTCGCTATTTACATCAGAGAGCGTTGCTCTTTGAAAACAGCGGAAAGTTCGGTAACGTTACAAGTAACTTGAAGCTTTGTTTTTGTGTATCATATCGAATCACTCGGTAAACACTGTAGGGTATAGATCAATAAATCATTTTTTGTCATACCTGACCAAAAATTTCATTTCAAATCGGCCTGCTGGATGAGTATAACCTTTGGTTTTGAATGGAAGGTCAAGGTAAACAAAGGCTGCTCAGGTGAGGGTTGTTGCAAAACATTGCCTATTAACCTTTTAGAAATACTTTTTGGTCGTAATTTTTTCAGCAGACATAACAATAAATGGTTCATTTATCGATATCATCAGGGGTTTTAACGATAGCGTTTAAGATCGGACGGTGAACGATGCGCAACAATTTGTTGCGAACTTCTTGATTTTTTCAAAGAGCAACGCTCTCTGATGTAAATAGCGAAAAATCAAAATATCAAAGAGCGTATTTACATCAGAGAAGACTCGGATTAAGTGTAGTCTAAAATGGGTCAAATCTACTAACTTACAGTTGCTACTGGTCAAAAAAACCTATTGTAGAACAATATGGATCTGGTTCGGACTGTGTGAATGCACAGGCTGATCTGGATCCATGCTATTCTCAAATTCCTTACGGAACCTTTCATCCAGATCCTGGCTCATTTGTTAATAGATTTTGGCGGGACATGTAAACCTATCAACTAAAATTTCATAATGGCTCGTTTGAAAATAACAATCCATTATGTTTATATGTTTATTCTATACCATTCCCATACCATGACGCCTTTTTACCGCCCCATGAGATAAAGTCTTGAGAAATCATTGTGGAAAATGAAGAAATTGTTAGTGATAGAAAAAATTCTTCATTTTACATTGTGTTTCCATTCAGAAAATAAAAAAAATATAAAATTTCAATCACTTGAAATTGACGTCTGCATTGTTTTTTTTTTTTTTTTTTTTTTTTTTTTTTTTTTTTTTTTTTTTTTTTTAATTTGGACCAATCTAAAACGATTTCGTCTGTTATAGGCATTGTAAACATAATTATGGTATAATAATACATATTCACAAAATACACCAGATAAGGGGCATTTCGAACAAAGAACACACTGAAATAAGAACTAATGAAGAATTTTATTACCGGTATAATAGATAAAAACTGACAAAAATCACGTAAATGGTTGTTCATGCACCAATTTCACTACATAACCTCGGCCGCGTATCACCCTTAAGTTGTAATGATTAGCTAATTTAATTGATAGGTATTGAAAATGGTAATTAAGGCGACTAGACTGAAGAAATAAAATACAAGTAAGTGATTATCTATACATTTGTTCTATCTCTCAACATCAAAAGGCAACACATAAAAATTCTACGTTCTAGCAATCAAATCATGAGATTTATTGGGGGGAATACTTTTGAGCGTTTTATGATAAATTAGTGTCATTAAAGATTTAAGCAATGCTTGAAAATATTACATATCGTCACCATTTCAACAAAAAACGTGTAACTTATAGCTTGTTTTAAGTTGTAGTTACGAGGTTTTTGTTGAAAGGCATCGATATAATGGAAAATAATTAGAACTCTTTAACTAAAGACTACAACAGCTTAAGTATGTTGTATTTACTTGCCTTGTATTTGTTGTTGTTCGATAATATGCACTTGCTTCCCCTCATTTAAAATACAAGTACAAAGTACAGGTATAAGTGAACACAACAGAGAGTCCCATTCTTAAATCTGAGTATTTAGAGTCCTACAAATGAAAAAATAGTTGTTGTTTTTTCTGAATACGATGGTTAATGTACCAGTGTTCTGATTATTCTCTTTGATTTTCTTGTAATTAGAATAAATGAGATACATCATTACAGAAATAATTAGAATTGTAGAAATAAGAATGATATTAAATATATCATGCTTATCAGTGTACCAATCGAAACAGAGGCCGAAATCAATTCATTTTAAGATTTTTAGCAGGAACAAATAAACAAACCAATAGATTCTCCATGTCGAAAGGCTTCTTCAAAGAATCGTAACAAATTACCTCGATGACAAATTTACACCAAAACCATGAACACTCGGGCAGTTCGTATATTATACTAAACAAGATGAAAGACACCCATTAAAACTGGACAGTAAGAAAATATACTGATCAAGTACTGGTCATTAAATAGTGATATTTGTAAGGACGGACACTGGACCCCTCTCTAATGTGTCCAAATTAATTCTATATTATGGAGAAATGATCGGACGATGATCGATTCACGGTTAATGGTGGTCATTAAAGTACTGCTGTGATGGTCTTTACTTCGCTCTTAATGTAAAACAAAGTAATGATGTCTGTTTGTTTTTGTTGTTTTAGTTTTGGAACCAACTAATTTTGTAAAAGCAAGCATAACTGATTATGGTCGCTTATTGTCGAAGGCAACTTTAATCGCGGTGGGGATGGGTAAATCTACGGACAAATTTGCCTCGTCTTCACGTAAGATATTTTGCAATAACTTCCTTAGTTCTAAGTCAATTCAAAAACGGTTTGTTGCATGTACCCCGCCTTACTGAGCTCTTTCCTCCGATGTATGCTTTACACGAAACCTTTCTGTACTTTTTGCGAAAAGTGATCCCAACCGACCAGAAAAACGACAAAAAATCTGGTCGTTTTTCAGGTCAGTTGGGATCAATTTTTGGAAAAAATATTGGGAGCTTTCAAATAAGTAATACACCGGAGGAAATCGCTCAGTAAGGCGGGGTTCATGCAACAAACCGCTTGAAAATTGACACAGAAATAAGAAAATTATTGCACAATTTCCTACCTGAAGCGTGGCTTATTTTGCCGTAGTCGTTATCATTGCGTTTTCTGGTCAGTTGGGATCAATTTTTGGAAAAATTAAAAGGATACCACAAATAATCCATGTATCCGAGGAAAAGGATTTTCAAGGCGGGGTACATGCAACAGACCTTTTGAAAATCGACCAAAAATAAAGGAATTATTGCAAAATATTTGACAAGATTCGAAATTATTTTTGTCCGTATTCGTTATCCATCCCAGCATGCACAATCACCACCGTGTTAATAGTTATACCCATTATTTGCTCGAGATTTTATATTCAAACCACAGGCATCGTTGGGAAGCAAAGTGTGCCCCCCTATTAGTAAATCATTTGTGACCTGTCACGCTAAAAGGGACCTTATCCGAACTCAAAAATCCAAATTTTTACAAGCTTGTCAGACTCATCGCTGGTCAACCAGATACTGTATGCGAATAATGAACATATAGTAAGATAGGGAAAACATTCCAGTTTAAGAAAATTACATACAAGTGAAAAGTGTCGGCCCTAGTCTGGCTGCGCGGACTGCGCAGACTGACTAGGGTCGATATTTTTCACACGTCCGATAAGGTCCGTTTTAGCGTATTGGATCTGTGTCCTATATTGTGATTTCTATCTGCATTCCACATCCACTTTTTCACAGCAATATCGTCATTATCTACATTTTCCTGACATAATGGTTTGCCTCAGTGATTTGTGGTGCAGTAGTGAGAAATTATATTCATTTTTGTGTCGACGTATTGAATTCAAATACCAGGTTGCATCTCAAATAACCGTAAAACTTCTGGCAGAATTGTAGACGCAACAACCGCTATTTACGCACAAACTTACAGCCACAGATATTTCATCAAGTATTTCCTTTTCTTCGCGAATCAGACAAAATTAATCTAGGAATATACATACTCACATTATCTCTTCATTCCATTTTATATCGATAGAATGATACTCTGTTCTCACGGGGTCATTTCACGTCTAATCTAGGGGCTTTTGCGGGATTTCGGTATCCAATCGATGTCTGTAAACAACCAAACAATTGAATAAACTGATACAAATTTTCATTGGCTGACGCCTCAAATTACCGGCTTCAGCCAAAAAAAGAAGCGACGTAACGTAACACGCAAGATAAAACTGAATGATTTTGATTCGATAATTCAACAATTACCGGCCTCAGCCAAAAATAGAAGCGACGTAATGTATACGTAATGATTATACAAGATAAAACTGAATGTTTTTGATTCGATAATTCAAAAAATGTGCTATAATTAGATTATGACGACCAAATAGGCTGTTGGTGTATCAAAAACGGCAGAGGTCATATTTGATGGTTTAATCAATAGATCGGCTTTGGAGAGTAGAAAATACAGAGCTTTCCATTCTATTGCTACCAGCAGATTTTTCTTGGTTAAGTCCTTGTGCTCGCATAGGACCAGTCAGCTAAGCTGTTTTGACACAGATTATTTTGAAAATGAAAAACTGAAAATGTTCTTTTTTCAAAACTGTACTTGAAACCCAAATAGATGACCGGTGAATCTAAAAGTTTATTTGGTCTGATAACAAAAACCTGGTTCAGGCCCTGTATTTAATTCACTCGGAACGGCAAGGGAGGTAAATATTAGAATTGTAGTACGCGTATGAACTTTCCTGGATCTCAAATATAGCCTACAGTTAAAAAGAACAGAACAAAACATAACATAAGTTATTTTTCTGCATATTATACCGCATTTTTCACATTTCTTTATACAAATAATGATATTTCTAACAGACAGACACAGGTCGATAGTAGTATAACAGAGACTGATTACCAATGCCAAGGTCAGTCTGTACCTACATTTCTGTTATATCAACAACAAATTCATCAATTTACTGTCCATAACAAACAGGCTTCATACTCGCTCGCCATCCTTTGATCTTACCGTTTAAATGATTCCGTTCGTCTCATTATAAGAGGTTTGTTGTGGCTACTTTCTGTTCCTTGCGGGTGATTTCTGACTCATAGGGCTCCGTGTAAGACGTGGTGTTTTATGCAATTTCTTTATTTTTTACCAAAACCTATGCTGTGGGTACTTTTAAGAATCGTCTCAATGAGACGATTGTAATAAGTACCTACCGAATAGGATATGATGGTCATTTGATGACAATTTTGGCATTTGAAATACATGTTTACCCGCTTGTCCACAGCTTTTGACTCCCACAAGAACACCTTTGGTGGTATTTTCGTGAAAATTGAGATTTCATAAATCACGCGGTCGTGCTTCTGCTTGTATGTGGGTGGTATAAGAAACGCATGTTTCCATGTAAACGGTTCGTAAGTTTGTCATTTATTGTGTTCTGAAAGATTATCGCAGATAAAGATAGTATGCATCATTAACTACAAAAATGATACAATGCCTTGTAATGCGTATATGTTCTCATGTTATAGAGGCTGTGGCACAATAAGGTCTTATTAAACCGTTTGAATGTGCAATTTCGATGTAGAAATTGTCATAAAGTCTCTGAATTTATAAATATTGTTATAAAAATCTATAAGCCATTAGATCTACATTAAATGGAATCAAAGACACATTATATTAAATCACATACCAATATTTGTTAGACGGGTATTGTATTTCGAGGTTGTTGTGTTTCCTTTGTATGATTTGTTGCTGGTATTGTGTCGTCTATCGAGTCCCTTCAAAAGCGATCAGAACAATAATAAATTACTACTCTCTAGTGGTTGCTATTTCGATCACTTTTCTCACACTTGTGACGTCATATTCCGGTGTCATGATAAAAAAATATCCCGTAAAAATACTAGACAAATTATAATTCCTGTGGCTATCTGTTTTCTCTGCAGGTGTCATATCGATGATTAATGTCTTCAGTCTATGATAAGCCATTTTGAATAGATAATAAAAACGAGTCATCCAGAAACTTGCTTGAATATCCATCATAGACCTCCCAATAAGATTGGGGTCAATTCAGTAGAAAGTATTATTATGCGTTTTCATCGCTTGAAATTTACATTGCATATCGTTGATTACGTTCGAAAACGGCGTAACTACAGCTTATTTTAGTTACGACATTTTCGAATGTGACCGACGATAAGTACATACTAATCGTTATTGATTCTGTGAAATAATGGAGAATGTTTTCAATACAAATTAGAAAGACAACGTTATCTATTAAATTGGTATAGAGGAAATATGAGCAGAGAAAGCTTTTATAATTTGATGCAAAATTCTAAAGAGTCAACTGTCCGAAAAATAGCTATATATATTAATGCAGTCATGAAAGTGAAAGAAATTGAAATAAAGTCACATGATTAAGTTTTTCTACATATATTATGACATGATAGACCATTTTGAAAAATGTTTTAAAAAATGTAACCGATAACTGTTAACATTCATATTTGTATATTTGTTTTGTATTTTGGGCCATAGGCCTACATGTACAATAAAGAATTTGAATTGAATTTGAATGCTTAAAGTGTGAAATAATAACGGGTGCATTCCTGTGTCAGATATTAGTCGAGCGATCAACAATTTTTTATATCATTTTTCTCAAAGAACGAGACTTTCATGTGTTTTGGTAAAGAAAACGGTCCCAGTAAAATCTATTCCATAAAATTATGTTATTGATTACTCACTTTAACCCTTTCCCAAACAAGACCTGGTTCTGTCGCCCATGATTATAGCAAAGGCTCCGAGAAACGTAAATAATAATCATTTTCTCCCTTTGCTTAAATATCGTCTGGTCTATTTTTGTATACAAATCCTTTCTTTACACAATTCAATTTTGTCATCTGCAACTCTCTTCAAATTAGAACACCAAAAAAACGGTCTATATTTTCACCATTTTGAAAAGGATTAAGTATACCATGTTTTACATCAGAGTTAACGATGTTATAACATTTTGGGTGGCCGCCATTTGATATGTCAAACTCGATAAATGCTTGTCGATGTTTTTTTCTTCTTCCAGCTAATTTGTATATTGAAGCTTGATTCATTGTATACATCTTCGAATGCTGGCACAATTTGTATCGCGACTTCCCGGCATCAAGCAAAATCGCATAATAAAAATATCATTTTTCTTCATCTTTATTTTTTCTCTCTCGACTATGAAAAGAAGTATGTTGTTTTCTATGTACGAGCTATTCATTGGAAAAGACTTTGTCTTACGATTAATTAATCAATAAGAAGGTATTCAAATGGTGATGTTTCGTGTAAATCACAAGCTTTTGATACAATATGATAAGACGAGAAGGAAATGAAATATTTCTAAGTTGTGAGAACATTTTTTGTGCCTCCAATCACAATTCGTTACTTTTCGTCCAAAACCTAGCAACAGCACTTCATTCCCATTTTTTGTTGCTTTTTTTTTTCTTCTGAAAAAGCAACGATTTGAACGTGGGGATGAAAATTGATTCCGGCAACCGAGATTACATTTACAATGTATATCCAACAAATGGCAGCAACTTTGATACGCGGAGTGTGTATGAATTACAAAAAATAAACAATCATGTAAAATAGTAGCAGTAAATATCATCTTTCAATTTGCTTCCAGCGTTAGCAGATGACATTTGCTTGATTTATGGAGGGTTATATTCGTGCTTAGTTTATTAGACCTTTCCAAATAATGAAATGGTTTACACGTCCCTAGTGAAAAGAAGGATGAAGAAAACAATGACACAAAAGAAAATGCTGATAACCAGCATTTTCTTCTTTTGTCTCAATATTGTCTGTGTTCTATCATTATCAACACACATTTTTTCATTTAGGCTATATAAGCTCTCAAATGCCACCACCCTAAAATTTGGCTATTTGGGAAAGGATTATATTATTAAAACACGGAAAACATATTATTGGAACACATCATGACACGTGTGTGGTATTTCTAACATAGTTGTAAATAATACGAATAGTTTCATGTGCGCGTGCGTGTCGGTTAATGCGTTATTCAGTTATCTTTTAACACTCAATATATGTTGCAAAAATAATATATTGATGTTATCTTTGGAACAACAATCGCCTGGCGAGAAATGAATGTTTGGTTACGGCGATAAATACCGAGTATATCGAATATATCGGCACGTGCTACAAAAATCTCGTGAAAGTATCGCGATATTTGATCTCGTGTTTTGATTGGTCCATTATTGTCATACGCTAATTTAAGACATATTTGAATATCCGCGTGCCGAATTCGCTTTATATTTTCATTTCATTTAATGATAACGTGTACATTTTCCTTTCCAGAAAGCATTTATTTAATTTGTTTGTCCCCCTGAACGCCGCGGATGAGTATAATATTATCATTCGAATGTCAAAACGACAACTGATGTTTGAATGTGTCATGCTAAGTTAATATGACGGTGAAAAATGCCAAATTTGAATTTAGTCGAATGGGTCGGAATATTTGGGCTTTTTGCGTGACCAGGAAAGCATTAGCAATATTGTTGGTAAGTCAATTGTTAAACATGCATCACAAAAAGTGACATATCTTTTGTGACCTCTATTTGCATTGTAATTTGACAAACACATTCTTAAAAAAGATATGTTTGTCTGATGGGTGTCACATCATTCGATCTGTCATTTGCGTGTAAATTTTAGTTTACGAAAGGCGAGAAAGTAGGACTAGTATCTATACATGTATACCGGACTTACTAAATCATTTTCCCGATACAATAATTGCAAAAGAATTGCCTTAGAAACATGGAAAGGTAAAATATACAATCCGGTTACTATCTGGAATATTTGTATTTGTTCTATAAAGAATTAGATACACGTGCCCAAAGCATTATTGTATGGTTCGGTTGTTAAAATCTAAGGACTATTAATACAGAAAAGGATTACTAAACGCCGGTAACTGTCGGAACGTGTTAGATTTCACGGATACCGGATTATATCAATTTAGGAACGACGTTCTTGTACAAACTCACTAACCATGTGACGTTGTTGACGATTTCCGGACAGCACCTATCTGGTTATAAATCCGTTATGTACACATCTAAACAAACATGCACTATCTGACACGCATGCGCGTGAAACTAAATATGGAATTTTTAACTTAACGTATTCCTTCATCTTGACGATTTTTTAACGCACTGAAGAAAAAAGATTGTTAAGAAATCATTGTTGAAAACGAAGAAATTGCTTGTGACAAGCAATTTCTTCTTTTTAACAATGATTTCTACCTCAACATTGTTAGAAAATTAATATTTAACAAAAGTGGAATTGTCGTCTGTAGCATTTATTTTATTTTATTTTTTTATTTTTTTTTTTTTCAATTTGGACCAGTCTAAAACTTTATTATTTAGGAAAGGGTTAAACGCTGATGTCTGCACACATGTATCTTCGCTTGAAGTCTGTGACAGATAGATACTCATGCGTTGATGGGACGTCACTTTTGCACATGATTGATTTGAAAACAAAAACTGTTGTTGTCATTGTTTTCCTTTTTGTCATTCTTTGCAGAATGCGGTAAATGGACCCATTCTAGGTTGTCGAACATACTATCGGGTACAAAATTTATTAAAGAAATGTCGTTTGTATTTGTCAACCTGTATGGTTAGATCATTTCTGTCCAAGGAAAATTCGAATGCTTCCATGTTGTCCTTCTAAATCAAGACTTATCTTACTTTACCTACCCGCACTTTCTATTTATAAATACGCAGTAACCTTAGGAAAAATTGATGCAACTGGACCTTGATAGATAGTGAAAAACTTGGTACCAGCTCTAAAATTATTTTCTTTTTGACTCTAGATAATGCAACGCACGACGCTGTGGTGACTGTTCCCATGATTCTCTGTTCCCTGAAATATCTAGCATAAGCTCCTTTAAATTCGTATTGCAAAGAATATTTCGAGTACAGAGGTGTCCACATTAGTCTAAAGGAGTCAGTGTTTGAGAACGGTGAAAGAGCGTCTTTCTTCAACATCCCTGAATGTGGATCAGCCTAAAATTTTGCGGTCTAGCGAAATATGCACGATGGTCCATGAAATCGACACCAAAGTCATTGTAAATTACACCCCAAATCAACATTGACATTTTTATTAAGGTAATGGGCAGTTAGCGCGCAGATCTATTAGTTAACACATAGTCCCAGAGTGGCCATGGCTTGTTTGAAGCTCCAGGGACAATATTGCACGGTGACAGAAAACGATGGGCAGTGCATGGCCATGTTTTAATTGTTTTTAACCCATTTCCAAACAATATATTTTGGACTGGTCCAAATTTAATATAGGGTTAATTCACGTTTTTGAGGTCGTTAACATTCGCAGAGGCACAAGAAATACGTTAACGCCCGACTGCGAAGCAGGATGGTCGTTTTCGTATTTTGCGGGCCTCTGCGAATGTTAACGACCGAAAAATACGGGAATTGACGCTATTGTTGCATAAAAAGCATAAAATTCAAATGATTACTTACCCCAAACCCCTTGATATGTGCGAAAAATGAACCGAGGTGAGATAAGAAAATGTCCGCCATTGTTGTTTTGTTCTGATAAATCTTCCGAGAATTTTTTGTTATGCGTGACGTCGGTAAAACAACGTTACGTCATAATTTGGCCCAAATTAAACGCTTATTTAACGTAAGACGTTGAGAATTTTGCGGGAAAAGAGACAATTGTATCTTTTGAAGGGTCTACTCGAGGATATTTGAGTGCAAAACCGGTCCGATATCGCACGTGAATCTGTCGATTAATGCACGATTTTTCTGGATATCCGCCCGGTTTCTTTTCGTTATTCAATGTCGATAACGGCCCAAAAACACACTTTTTAGGCAATAATAAAAAAAAAGTTGCACACGACGATATCAAGTGAATAGAATTGAAATTCCTTGGTCTTTTGGGGTAGAAAATATTGTGGGAAACGAAGAAATTGCTTGCCAAGTCGATGTGTGGTAATGCGTTAACAGAAATTTGAAAAAAAGAGAAGAGAAAGAAAGAGACTTATTCAAAACGAAACAGCTTAGTTTACATCAACATGGTTATGTCCTTTTTTCGAGTTTCCATAAATATTGTGAGATCATGATTTCAATTTCATTGGTCTTCCGCAAAAAATGTTTCTTGTTTAGATGAATCAGAATTGTATGGTATTGGAAAGGGTTAAGCTGTTAGTTAACATAGTCCCTAAGTGGCAATAACTTGTTTGAACACACAGCGCCAATATTGCACGGTTGCTACAAATGACAGATTAATGCACGTGTTAAAGCGCACGTGGGACAGATCAGATTACCGACATCACGTGGTGCACGAGGTCATCCAATCAGGCGTCATAAAACGGCTGTCATGACAACAAAACAAGACAAGAATTTATGTTTTAATCAGGTGGCGGTTTGTGGCTTTTATTTACTTTCTTGATAGGTCGGTAATTAATTAGACAACGATTTCAAACGATAGTATCTTTTCTGATCCTTTGTGGGTTATGTGACGGAACAATAATTATTATTTATGCATAAAAATGATGGACATTCTTTGATGTAAGTATCGTCTTTAATCCCCGCGTGTGGCGCATAGGACACCGTAGTTGCAATAATGTAACCGAAACCTTTATTTTAATTTTGATCTGGGTTTCCAATACCAATAACCATCATCAAGTTTGTGGCTACGATATCGCAGCTAAGGACACCGCTCTAATGCCATTTTATGTAATTTCAGAAGCGAAAAAGAACAGAAGTGTATTCCATGGTTGTTGTTATTTTTATTATGCACTTTTTATATGATTATCATTGATAATTCTGCAGCGGCTACAGCTGTTGGATAGTTTTCGTCGTGATATATCACAATAATCTTGTTAACAAGGTAACAGTAACATATTGTCTCCCACGCTGAACTAGTGACTCAGATAGACAAATATTCTTAATAAAACAGAAATATTTGGGAAACAATGTAATTAGCACAATCAATTTTATCTTATGAATGCCTAGTAATTAATAATAGAAATCTAGATGCACTTCTATCACGATGGGGATTGTGCATCTTGGGATGGATGACAACTACGGCCAAATACTAGCATCGCTTCAGGTAAGAAATTGTGAAATTACTTTCTTACGTATTTCTGTGTCAATTTTCAAACGGTTTGTTGCATGTACCCCGCCTTGCTGAGCTCTTTCCCCAGATGTATGACTTAATGGAAAAAAAATTGTACAATATCCAAAATAAGGATCCCAACCGAGCAGGAAAACGATCTAATTTTTTGCCGTTTTTCTTGTCGGTTGGGATCATTTTTTTGTTTTGGAAAAAATAAAAGGATTCTACAAATAAGTAGCACATCTGAGAAAAGGGCATTTTCAACTAATAGGAAATGACCTCTCCGTTTTTGCATACTACATATGTTTGTAATTTGTTAAAATTACATAAGAACATATACCGTCTCTAAGCCGGAAAGGAATTTTTTTTTGTTAGTTTGTTTTAGAAATTCTGTGGAAAGTCACCTATAACGCACACCAAGGCGCGCATATCTTTTTTGACATTTTCTTTTCTAGAACAAGTTAATATATACTGACTGGCTTTAAAAACGCATCACTAAAGTTCATCCGGCGATAATATGCAAAATACATAATCAACTTTGTAGTATTATATATTAAACAGCAGCTTGACATCTTCCCAACATTTCCTGAAAATTTCAGACAAAAATTCGATTAAATGACTGAGATATAGCCATTTAAAGAGAGGTGGTGTGAGGAATTTGACAGTTTTCTCTATTTAATAACACGTAATTCCGCTCTGAGTATGAAAAACGTTCCACAATCGTGACGTCGTTGACCCTTAAGTTGAAACAAAATCTTTATTCTTTTGGGCTTGAATTATCTACCATATATTGCTGGAGATTTTTCAAAAGTTTTGGCGTTCGTTTTTTATCATATCTAGGCCCAACGCACCCTGATCTGATGATGACTTTCTGTAAGTAACTGTCACGGGCATAATCGCCAGTAGTGAAAACCACAATATCTTATTCGTTAATTCACTGTTATGGCAAGAGTTTGCCAGTAGCAACATTTTTGTATTACAATTGCAGTTAAAAAAACGTTGTTGTAAACCAATTACGTAATTGACGTTGACGTATGTTATTATCTTGACGTAAGCTCGTTTTAAACGGTTGATCAAGACGTTGATGCTCAGCAGCAATCCCGGTAGATTGACTACGTTAATGAAAAAGAAAAATCGTCGATTGGTTTACATTTAAACGTCTCGCCCATTCTCGTTGACAAACACCCGCTTAGAACAATTAAAAAAAATGTGTGTGCTCAACGAACTTTGGTCTCTTGGCTTTATTTTTTTGTTTAATCAAATTGATTGAGAAATAAAAGTAACTCCTTACCATTTGAATATGGAATATGAAAACAAAAATCCAATTGGTCACCTAAGGTGTAGTTACGTAAACGTTATCCATATTTTGCACGTTGACGTCATAGGAAATAACGTGGTAACTGACTGCAATAAATTTCATTGGATATCGTGTCTTATTGGTTGAAATATATATCAGAAGTAGAAATTTGATCCTGTTGACTTTAACTACGAAAATATTTTGAAAAATAAGTGATGCGTTTTTAAATCCAGTCAGTATATGATCAGATTTCTTTACCAATAATTCATGTCGAATCCTACGTAATAAATTATTCTTTTAACCCAAACAATAAATTTCTCGTGTCATTCGGTAGTTTATTTACGTCTCCGGCTAATAATGTCAAAGACCGTCGGCAAAGTCGGAAGTCAAATTAATTAAACAATTCCTGCGCACTGTAATAAATCAATTATTGTCATAATTTGCAAGGAAATGCAAAATCGTAATTAGAAACTTTCAGCTTTCTTATTTTATATTTGCACTTTTCCTTATTCGTTATTGTTATACCGGTTATGCCAGGATGATTCTGGAAAAAATGACATCAAAGAGTTGTCTAAAGTCGTTATCTTCTTCGAGTTTCTTATGCTCTTTTCTACACATGAAATAACTTCAAAATCTATTTAATACCAAAATTTTGGTTGATCTTCGATAACTTTTTTATCAGTCATTTTTCAAAAATTCGACCACGTCCAGCTTATTCCTGGATTTTTCCACCTTCTCAGCTTCAAACCGAATTCACATTGGTCGAGAATCAACAGATATATTGATGAATTTCGGGAATCCTGAGTCACGTGATTAACCACCATGTTCTTCCCAAGAACAGAAAGGTCGACAGCACCTTGCAAGTGAAGATGGATGTACACATCACTGCTTCTCAACCGAAACCTCATATCTACAGCTTGTTTAAAGCTGCAGATACGAGGTTTTCGATGAAAAGCGACAAGTAGGCCTTTATCGTCGCTTTTCAGCGGAAATCTTGATTTGAGTCACAGTTACTTGGACTGTTTATGAAATTCCGCGGACCGTATAACGTAAGACTCAATTCTTTTTCCCAAATGTTAAGGTAGTTCACCCCTAATGAGATTGGCGTGACGTCGGAATTATACGGGCGACGTCGAAAACATTCGGCGGTGGAACGTTCCACCGCCGAACGTTTTCGACGTCGCCCGAATATGTACGGATGCGTAACGAATGTTTCCGACGTCACATAAATCTCATTAGGGGTGTTATACCTTAATGACTTTCGACGCACTAATAACTCTAACCTAGACCTCTTGATCTCGACCCAACATTACAATAAACATTCTTGGAACTATTTTTGACACATTCATACGCCCCTGGTGAGCACACGTGCGTTCTGCGTAATGGCGGCGAATGTGAAAAATGTGACACAAGAATCAACGAAAATGATAAGAATTGCAGGAAGGGAATGAGTAAAATTTAGTATTAATGTGTAACGGGTTAATTCGATATAAATTATGATGGTTATTGACATTAAAAGATTTGCTTATCATTTGAATAATTAACTTCGCAGGAAAAAACAACGTCATTAAATTCTTGAAAGGCATCTATATATTAATTAATTTATTTATCTATTGTTTTACTATATATTTACCATGTTGATTTTTTCTTCTTTTGGCTATACATTCCCCAATTCTTTTATAATAGGAATGGGAAAGGATTGCGGAAATAATCAAGATAACCATCGTCAAAGTTACAAAGTTCTTATCTTTCCTTTACAATGAGAAACACAACCGGTGATGGGGTAAATAGCCATATAATTGTTTTAATATTTTCGCCATTTTCTCGACGGCAAAGTTTAACACTGATGCAAGTTTAACCGAGATGCAGATGAAAAATAAATGTTTCTCGAGCTATCTTTTTGATGTGTGACAGAATATAGAAACGCATATTTGGGAACATGGGGTTTTCCCAAATGTTTTCTGTGTAAGCTTTATTCAATAAGAGTTTTTTGATAAGCAGAACGACTGTTTAAAAAGCGCTGTGTTTGAAAACATGACAGTTATGTCCAAAACTGTGTTTTCTGTGATATTTATCTTAATTTGGATCTAAACAAGTTTTTGCGGAACATAAATTTCGTGTTTATCACGTGGTATACCGGAAATGAAAGCGTCCTTAATTATGATTGGTCATTTTATGGCACATGTATTCCTCCACCATACATGTTTTATGGGGCTTGACACAGAAAACGATACCTTTTCGGGGGAAATAAACGCTGTCCAGAAAACTTTACATGGGCACGTTTTTATTCTTTTTATCAATTCTTCGAATAATTGCAAGAAGACTACGCACTGTAATTTTTGAAAATTTCATTGCTATTTTTTTAAGTTTTCGTACCATAAGTATGGCTGTCGGTGTTGCTATGAAATCTCGTAACTACGGCTTCGATAAAGCCGTAGTTACGATATTTTATAACAACACCGACGGAATACTTTGATCGCGAAAAAACGTCCCTCGCTTTGGCCGAGTTCACCACCAGTGATAATGCATATCTAAAAAGTGAGCATTGCCAGTGTTATAATAAAAGCTTCAGCTTGATTATAGCTGTAGTTACGAGGTTTTGCAATAACAACGACGATATGTGGACATATATTAATTTGTAACGTATCAGTTATTTCCCGAAAAAAATATTTACGCTATCTACACTTTCACGAAAATGACGTCGGAAAAGGTACGCAATGAAATTATTTTTCTTTCTTGCATTATTCCATTATTTCCCAAAGCGGTGACAAAGAAAGACTTATTATTTCGTAAAGGGTAGATCACTTGAGCCCAGGTATGGTTTTCACACGGTATTTCCACCCAGACAACCAGACGTATTCTCTTTGATTTTCATTCAGAAGTCATAAAACAGATACAAACTACCCTATCAAAGTCCCTTTAACCCTTTCCCAAACAACAAATCATCTTAACCTTCTAAATTCAAGGTAGTCACATACGACAGAATTGTTTCATTTAAAAAACACCTAATTCAGTGCGATAGAAAACAATGAAAGTTTTGTCAAGGATTTTCTTCTATTTCTTCGATATTTTCGGAAGTTGTGTTTCATGAGGACTTCAAAAGCATGGACTGATTGATTTGGAAAGGGTTAAAAACCAAGTACTCGAAACGTCAAAGTATTCCCTTTGAATTGTCTATACTGACGAAGGAATAAAACCATTACGGCTTATTAAACTTTATTACGATGATTTTCTC